>LBNU01010907.1:0-10780 GCA_014162995.1 Artemisia annua | reverse complement strand
CCCTTCTTCATGGCTTGTCCTGAGCATCTTGAAGATGACTCACTGAGTGTCTGTTCACTCAGTGACTTGATTGTGTTAAAGGTATTACGACACTTAGGTTATTTTATGTTCAAATCCTAGTTAAGGAAACTTGGGTAATTTCAGTGACCCAACACAACCAACGTTAATGTTATTGAAGCAAGTCATTAGCCTTTTGTCAACCAACGGATGTTATGGGTTCCTTTTTCTAATTCACAAACGCTTAGCGTTTCATCAAACCAGTTATGGGCATCCGTCAATTCACCACCAAATAACAATATACACTTCCATAGCAAAATCACACATTTTCCACTAAAACATTTTAACAAACACCTGCCATACATTGCAGAAAATAAAGAGTTAAAAGCAGAAAAATGTACCTGAAAATGACTTCATGTGTCATCAACATCTATATTCATGTAAATAAAAGAAAGTAGTGAATTAAGCAAATTCAAAATTGCATGTAGGAAGACTGAACATAATAATCGATATTAAGATACCTCATCAGATAAGATAGAAATGGTTAGTTTCAATTTGTTTAAAGACGAAAAAACTCTTATGCACCTCGACCAATCAGTTTTTTATGTATAATTATTATATTTTCATATACATGATTGCTTCTTCCTAAGAATTTTTAAGAGCAAAGTTATAAATAAATAAAATCACATAAACAAAAACATGACGTCTGTCATATCCAATTTACACGTACATTTGGCAGAGTAAAATCATTTACTAAGACTATAAAACTTGAATCTTCAACTTTAAAAACTGATTCAAGATCTAAGCCAAGCTAGTTAATACTTAATAGTATCAACTGGACATGTCGCTCGTCTCACTTTCAGTCGCCTCGCTTTCGCTCGCCTCACTTTCGATCGCCTCATATTCTGAATTTACATATGAACCAGCACATCTGTAGTGAAATGCAAACTCACACTCCAAGCACTTAAAGATCATTTGATACTGCAATTTTTCACTGCATTCAATGCAGTTACCATGGCGTTCGATTCCTTGAACAAAGGCCGCCAAACGATGTGAATGACCTTTGATCTCCACCGTTCTTCCAAACTTGACATTCAGAAACTTAAAGATATATGCCCTGTAATTATTGCTGGAATATGTAGCTTGCTCACATTGAAGTATTACGGGTGCACAAGCGGCGTGCATAGACTGGTCACACGTACTGCAATGATAGAACCACTTCCAAGGGTCAAATTCATCCTCACAAATGTCACAGAAGTATTCGCTAATATGGTTCTCAGCTGGTTCGTATCTTAGGCTCAGTGGATGCTGCTTATCATACTTGTGCCTAATCACTCTAGGCAATAACAATGCACATCCTACATGAATGTAGATATCGCAAGAGGGACAATGGTATCCCGGCCGCTGGTACATTGTGAACAAACATGCTTTGCAATACCTATATCTTAGCTTAGCTGAAGGATTTATTTTTGAGAGAAGATGACCTGGATGAGCTTCATGTGTGATTTCTTCAGGTATGAATGCACAATTGATACAAACATAATACTCACACATCATACATCCATACACGAAACCATTGGAATGTAACTCACAAATTAGACAGATGAACACACCCAGTAACTTGCGAGGGACTTTTGGCAGGAATTCAAGTTTATGCTCAGGATGGCCCGCGTAGTCTTGTACTTCAGGTAGTAGCTTGGCGCACCACTCATGAAGAATAAAATCACAATGTTGATTAGATTGGGTGCACTTGTAAAATGGTACTGTTGTGATTGGTTTCACACACCCGTCACATAATAATTGGATTTTCTTCATCGGATCGTGAAGAGAGACCACTTCGTTAGCCAGTGACGTTTGGGTGTTGAAAAGAATCAGCGGGTGTTGATGAGTAGAATGGTTGAGCATTTCACCATCGTGCTCGACAATATTATCCGTTTGATTGAAAAAAAGGTGCTTCAAAAGGTTGTCTCCTTCATCCGGAAACGGACAGTGGAGCAGATTAGGATGTTCATCATCTTTGTAGTTTTTGAAAGTTTTGCCAAGGCCTGAGGAATGACATATTTAAAAGTAAAATAATAAGTTTATTTACTCACAAACTAGTTAACAGAAAAAGAAGAAGATCGAGATAGCTCACCTGATTTCTGGAGGATGGACATAAACGCATCTCTCTTTGAAGTTGCACAATGAACATGAACATAATATCGACATTTATCGCATTTGTAAATCCACAAATCTTCATTGAACATGTCACCACACATCCTGCATTCAGGATAGAATCTAGCTTTTTTTTCAGGAAAGGGAAACGAATAGGCAAGGGTAAGTGGATGGGAATGAGTGAAAGTCTCATTAGTACGATGTTGAATTAGTAACTTGGCTGAGAGCAAAGCACAGTCCGCGTGGATCCTATAGCTAGGACAAATGATACACTGGAAGAAGTGCCCACCATCATGTTTTTCACCACAAGCAACGCATACGGATATTATGCGGCCAAACATACGTTCTAGTTGGTGATCAGGGTGACTAGGGTGGTTTATCTTTTGTTGAGAGATAGTAGCACATATTATGTCCATGCTAATATTGCAGGTTTTACAACAGTAATTAAAGAAACTTTTCCACTTAAATTTACATACATGACACATCCATTCATCGGCCTCCCAACTAAATCTAAAGCGTTGATCTCTCTCCGGTAAGATTGTGGCCTGGATGTAAAGGGTGATTGTTTTTTATTTCGGGTAGTTCAGCACAAAATTTGTGCAACGAGTAGTCACAAGACTTGCACTCGTAGTAACACAAATGAAATGAATAAATTTGTTCCTTACACATGTTGCATTGGCCACCATGCTTTTCTTCCTCGTAAAAATCATCTTCATCTCCATCTTCATCCTCCTCTTCCTCTTCCTCTTCAATGTTTTCACTTTTGCGGTCCGGGTTTAGATACACAAGGCTGAGGGGATGATCGTGAGTAAAGTGCTTTAGCTCCTCCATTGCAACTACATTGATGTAACAAATGTGTTTAGTTTAAGTTAAAGCGATAAATATATCCAGGAGTATATTTGCACATTGCAATGTGAATATATTTGTGATTTGCATGCTCAAATCAAATATTCTATCATAGTTATATTCTATCAAATATATCCAGGAGTATATCAATGCATATCATCCAACCAAAAAACAATTATAAGATGCATCGACAATTAAAGAAAATAGAGACATACCAGTTGGATAATCCTATAAAATTATAATTGGACTGATGTTTGGCTGTAACGAAGATAAGAGCGGAGAGCACCTTTATAGAGGAATGAAACAGAGAATATGTTTGGTTACACGAAAGAAATATAGCATTCGATACAAAACGTCATTCCTTTAAAAGTCTACACTTTGCTTGTCAACATGGAGGTGTGTTTTATTCCATTCCTTGATTGAACTGAGAGCAAAATTAACCGATTTAAATGGTATAATATATTTCTTTCATTCAAAATGTAATAAAAAGTATGAAAGTACATGAGCGTTTTACGGTTTTACCTATTTCAGAGTGAAGGTCGAATAAGATTTTGTTTATGCATTTGGAATGGATATGTTTCATCCCATGATTGATGTTATTACGTATACAGTTACATTATTGCTGTTGTGACATAGGTCATCTGTTTATAGAAAAATTACTGCACTTTTCATTTTTAACCTCTTTTTGAAAAAGAAAAACAATGTTGTTTAAAATTGAAATAGTGAGTTATGTCCCTCAATGTTCATAATAACACTATTACATGTTATGATTTACTCGCTCATGTCAAAAGCAATCATATATGTATATAGTTAGAGTATGCAAAACAAACGGATATGATTAATTTCTTAGCAATTCGGAATGAGTATTTTTTTTTTTTATAAAAGTTATAATGGCCGGGTTGGATGACTTTTTTTCAGTATGATGAATAAGAATTGTTAAGCATAGCCTTAAAGGCTATGCTTAATCGTTTAAGATGTTACGACATGTGTTGACTACCTTACATTATCATAATTTTAATATGATTACAATTTTGTATTTTTACATTTTGGTTGCATATGGCCTCCTACGTCAATTATTAAAAAAAAATAATAATAATAATAATAAAAAAAATAAAAAATAAAAGGTTTATCACTAAAATGATGTAAATTTATAATGGCATAGAATGTTTTCGGTCAACCTATCCTGACATGTTAATATCCATACCAAAATTACCCATTTTGATCCAAACCCGTTACCCATTTTGTCACCTCTAAATAAATAAACATTTGTTGGATTACTAACATAATTGACTTTCTTTAATACAACACTAAATGTGATCCCTACATATACACATTTCACCATTCGATCTTTCTTATATATTGGCACATAATGGCATTCCTTGTGCACACCTTAACGAGCTCTGCTTTTGCACTTCCTGCTGAGCTTCCATCCATAGAAGCATCTCGGAAAGCCTCGTCACCTCACACAGGCACGTAGTTTCTAAGAGCAATATAATATCTCACCAAAACAATGAAAAGATTTTGTATAAAAAGGTCAAACCGTCAAATTGCTCAAGCATGAATGATAATATTTTTATAGTAGATTATGGAGCTGTTTATGTGATCTGTTAACTTTGTAAAGTGTTAAGGGCATGTTGTATGGTTTCAACTTTATATTTCCATCATTGTCAATCATCTTATTGCATTTTATACTTAAGTGTGTTAGTTGCCGACGATAACGTACGAATTCCTCTAACAGTAAAACCAAAGTTTTGAATTACTAAAATACTGTCTTAACGTATGAATACGTGACATTTGACGTATGCCTTTTGCAGTTTCAGATTTTTCGAAGTTCATTACTCCACCATTTACTACCCAATAGTAAAAACGTTTATGATAAAACCTGATAAACATTACAAGTGCATCACAGGTTATACATAACGTAATAACTTAATGAAGCATCATGTACAAAAGGTTATGATGATACAACCTGTCTACTTCATACTTTAAAACTTTACCATAGCTTCATGTTTACACTCGAGTTCCTCTGAATAAAAACACTCCAAAATAAAAAGAGAACCAGGTGAATAAAGAGAACCCCATGAAGGGTATAGTTTACTTAATTCATTTATACTAGAAGTGTAATCAAGGTTGTATTTGTTTATGTGACTTCCACTTGTACTATTGTTTAGGCAGTAAAAATTCTACGCTAGAAAATTGTTCTACAATGATATACTGCTTACATACAACATAATGTTCAGAAACTTAAAAAATAAAAAAATAAAAAAATAAAATAAATAGAAAATATACATGATACAAAAGAGATGCGAGATTTGGGATGATTATTTGCTTCTTGGCGTACTTTCATTGGTGATTCAGACAAGTAGCTGTTTCATGAAAACTTTTTTGGTCTGGTAAACAGCGACCTCGAAGCAATTGCTTCTGGAAAGTTTAGTTGACAGCAAACGTACATTTTTCTTGTCGCTTATAAGTATAGTGGCATGATTGGGAGTTAAAAATCTGAATGGTACAAACAAACTAAGGTCGATGAGTTAACGGAGAACGGCATAAAGGGCATTCAGGCTTTTCATTACACCATTCCATGATGCAAGTCCTACACAAAAATAAATCAACATCAGGAAGAGAGGGAAGAGAGATGAGGGAAAAGGGAAAGGTGGCAACATGGGCAGGTTGGGTCCACTTATAACGATCAAGGAGTTTGTATAGCCAAAGATTTTATTTCACCCATTTGAGATACAAAACCATAATCGACCGTTTACATGTAAATAAAGGGCCAAAATAGCTTTAGAGAAAGGTGTCATGTAAAGAAACAATACCAGCAAAATACATGACCACAAGGAGTTGCAGTCGGATTTTGGCGATTACTAAGGCAAATTGCTAATCCCACTTGATTGAGACTGCAAGAACACGACAATATACATTTATTAACATAGCGAATTTCAAAAATTGTGATACAAAGTAAAAGCCGAAGATTTTAATCTACATAACTGGTAATATGAGAAACTCATACGATTATTTAAGTTGTCCATAATCAGTCCAGAACCATACCTCTGAAGTTATCATGGAGTNGCTAGAACAAATTGACAGGATATACAGATAAAGCTTACATAATAGAGGACAGAGGACTGTGGTAAACATATGTGTACATACTAATATGATAAATTAAAGAATTAAGGAAATCAACGACAGTTATTTTGAAAAGATTCTGACCTCCTGATGCTTGGTGGACCGTTAAGGATGTATGCTGAACTGAAGCTGTGATGGATGCTAAGTTGCTACGCCGCAATCCTTAAGCCGCAATAATACAGAATTGAACCAATAGAAACATGCCCAGTAGTTGATATCTGCACTATGTACATTCAATAAGGAGGTCAAAGGTACACATATCTGCGAAGAAGCAGCTGCAAAAACTCACGAGCTAAAGGAAGCACCTGCGTTAAACAACAAAAATACTTAATCACTAACTCCACAAAAACTCATGTCTACATTTTGAGTGCATATCATTATACGAAAAAAGCAGGACATGCTATGAACGGCAAATGACATACTGCAGGCCATCTCTGTGCACTGTGTTTAACCAAAGCCCGCTAATTCTGGATTTCAATCTTGAAAAAGGTGAACTAGAAACTATTGGTGAAGAAGAAGATGCTTGATTAGTAGCTAACTGATCTTGGGTGCTCCCAGAAGTTTCTAGCTCATCAGACAGTGAGTCACTCAATGCAATGCCATGGGAAGCAATTCTCGAGCTGCAAATTACATGGTTGATAGAGTTCATAGCTATAAAAATTTGAATACTTGTATCTGTTTAAGATAACATTAGCAATAGCACAATACAGACCACAGAGATTAGTAAAAAAGAATTGAACCTGACTCTTTCAGCAATGTAAGGAACCGCACTCTGGTATACAATGAAAAGGGCACGCCTTGCTGGTGTTGGAGGAAGTCCATATGATCCCATAACCTGCAAATATAGACCTTTAACTTCTTCCATAACCTAGTTTCTGGATACGAAAGCTTAGCAAAGTTGAACAGACAGCGCATGGTCAAATTTGATATTATATTGATGAAAGATGCTAATCCAAACCATAATATGCGTGATTAATAGAGATCATGAGATGATCTTCAGTGTATTATATATTTATAATCTGTCATATATACATTTTATGTGCTGTCAAACTCTAGTTTGTAGCTGTATAACTATATATTATGGAAAAGTAGGCCTAATCCAGAAACTACAGGTTGAACTTGATGTATATAGAGCATAACATTATATTATAGAGAAACATATAGTATAAAAACATCAATATTATGTAAACGTGCATGAACATTTCAGCTTTAATTTAAGAGTAAACTGCAAAAATGGTCCCTGTGGTTTCCTGAGATTGCAAAAATAGTCACTGTGTTTGGCTAATTGCAAAAATAGTCACTGTGGAGCAAAATGATGAAAACTTTTGCTCCACAGTGACTATTTTTGCAATTAGCCAAACACAGTGACTATTTTTGCAATCTCAGGAAACCACAGGGACCATTTTTGCAGTTTACTCTTAATTTAATTTCTAAATGTATACTCTGATCTCCATTATTCGTTATCTACAAAATTCTTTCAATCATGACATTCACGAGTCAGTTTCAAACCAGTGCCTTTAATCCTAACAAATATATCAATTGTGAAAAGAAAACACATATAGAGCAACAATGATAATATCTGCACCTGTGTGATGTCGCAATATTCTTCTCCCAGTTTCTGCTGCCCTGCCCCTGTTGTTAAAATATAATAGAGCATTTGGCCCAAAAGCTTTGTCTGCAAAATAAAACACCACCGATGTTTAGAATAGTGGAAGAAACTAATTACCTTACACCAACATTACTAGCACCAGTTAGTTACTAATCGGGTACACGTTCAAACATCCGTATTTAATATACCTAGATAGTCACTTTTATTTTGTAAAATGGGCACGTCAAAGAAGAGAATCTGATTATGAAACACCCACAGTTAAAATTCCAAAGCTTAATGTCTAGAGCGTTGATTGAAATTAATACGAGTAATGAGATGATAAATAGCTTGGTTGTGGCGGTACCTATGTTAAAAGAGAGTGGATACACAAAAGAGACCATTTGTATCGAATACGAATGGAAACTTCTTAGATGTGGTACATGTTTGATTTATGGGCACTCGTATGACTCATGTCCTAAGGCTGTTAAAGTGGGTACTGCTGCGGTTCAAAAAGATGTTGATGATGGGTTTCGAGTAGTTAAAAAAGGAACAAAAGGAGGGAACAATAAACATGTTATTCGGCCAAAATCAAGATATGAATACCGTCCTATCATGAAGACGACATATGAAGCAAGCACATCTAAAGAAGGCTAAACTTTGAAGGGTGGGTCAACTTCAAAAAACTCGAAAACTATATGGCCACGACTTCTAGCAATAAGAGACCAATGATTTCTAATGATATAAATTTGGTTACTCTTAGCAATTCGTTTGCAGCTTTGAAGGAAGAGGACAAAGTTTTCGATAATGCGGATACTTCGAATTAGGGGTGTAATCGAGCAGAGCCAAACCCGAGCTTAACAAGGCTCAAGCTCGGCTTGAAAAATAAAGGTTGGCTCGAGCTCGGCTCGATTGCTCGTCAAGCCTTAACCATCCAAGCTTGAGCTCGGCTCGAGTAGGATTCGAGCAAAGCTCGAGCTTAGCTTGAAAAGCTCGAAATTATATATATGAAAAGCTTGAATATATGGCAAGTAGCTCGAACAAAATAGCAGGTACACCATTTCGTGTCAAAACGAATTGCAAATTGCAGCTGCCACAAAAAAATATAGTCTTCACACAGAACATGTACGTGATCTCGACTTAAAAATTGAAGGAGAATTACTTAACCGTTTGAAAACCAAATTAGATATTTTTAACACTAATAAAACCAACAATAAAATTCCCATAACCAAGGCCAACATTAGGGTTTAAAGGGTACGTCTAGAATATAATATTTTATCTTTTATCGAGTTAGCCCTTATAATTAGGTTACCCTTATTTACATGTTTAAAAATAATATGAAAAATATATTTATACAAAGGCTCGAAAAGCTCGATAACCGCTCGNTTAACACTAATAAAACCAACAATAAAATTCCCATAACCAAGGCCAACATTAGGGTTTAAAGGGTACGTCTAGAATATAATATTTTATCTTTTATCGAGTTAGCCCTTATAATTAGGTTACCCTTATTTACATGTTTAAAAATAATATGAAAAATATATTTATACAAAGGCTCGAAAAGCTCGATAACCGCTCGAGCCGAGCTATTAAAAGCTCGAGCTCTACTCATTATATGTTTCGAGCTAGTTTATTGGGCTTGAGCTCGGCTTGAGCTCGATAAAAGCTCGGCTCGATCGAGTCGAGCTTGAACTCGAGCTCGAGTTGCTTGATAAAGCTTGGCTCATTTGCACCCCTACTTCGAATGCTGGAAATGATAGTAATGTTGTCAAGAAGGCGACAAAGGTTGGTGATGATAGTGATAGTGATGTTGAGGACTACGGCATGTATGATGGTTATGAAGATTATGCATATGACTTAACTGAAGAACAGAAGGCATTCTGTAAGGCGCGGGACATTATTCTAGTGTTTAATTGCTTTCTTTTTGTTTAGAAGTAGATGTGTTTGTATGTTAGCTTTAGCGCCAATGTAATGGGCCGAGATGTGGGATTCACTCACATCCTATGTACTACAAACGTTTTTTGGAGTAATCTATTCACCGGGAAGAAAGACATACAACAGCAAGTTAGAAAATCACGATACGCCTTATATCAGGAACCCTGGAATGAGAAGACATATTCGATAGAATTTATGTTTGTTTCCACGGTTTAACAGGAAGGTTGGAAATTAGGATGCCGTTAGGATAATAGCTTGGGATGGTTGTTTCTTTAAAGAAAGCAAACCAGTGGGAAATATTAACAGCGGCTTGGGAGAGACGGGAAAATAACCATTTTTTCCGGTTGCTTGGGCATGTGTAAGTGAGCCTTCTTTTTAAGTTGTCTATTTTTTTTGTCTATTTTTGTTGTTCTGTGTAGGCCTTCTTTTTATTTATTATTATTAAAAAAAAACATTTCCAAATTTCGACGGCTTATGTGGTTTTTTGCTCATGTTACAAAAACCCATTGTTACCTTCTCGAATGTTACACAGGCGGTTAGACACACAAAGTCAAAGTTCGTAAGTTTGTGTTAAAAAAAAAAAAAAAAAATGCAATTTTTGAATATTAATAATTAATAAAGTAAATAAAAACTAGTTACAACCAATAAAAATGGCGAATGAAATCGGAGAAATCGTCCGGCCAGAAAAAGATGCCGCGAACCACCGCTTACGCGCCGGTTCGCCTGGCAGCTCAGCCGAGATAGATGAGAGCAGCTCAAGGGGGGGAAAAAGACGACCAATATGCTTCTTTGGTATACGAAGCTTGTCATGACGCTTCGTCACTTGTTCGGTAAGTTTTATAATTTTTATAACTTTATAATTTTTTATAAAGTTTTGATTTTGATGTTTGTGGTTTTTGTTTGTAGGTAACTAGAGCTTGCCCTATCTTATTCAGAATGGAGTTTTTTTTTTTTTATTTTTTTTTTTTTTTTTTTTTACTGTAAAATTGTGTTAGAACTAGGTGGTTAGTAGTTCTTGTTGTTTACCGTGCTAGGAATCTAATATGGCCCGCCATGTTGATTAGATGATAAGGTTATAGGTTAAGAGAGTATTATATAAGTTCCCTCGAATCGGGAATTTGTATATTGCTACCCTAC
>LBNU01010905.1:238468-264729 GCA_014162995.1 Artemisia annua | reverse complement strand
ATAATAATAATAATAATAATAATAATAATAATAATAATAATAATAATAATAATAATAATAATAATAATAAAATAAAAAATAATAAAATAATAATAATAATAATAATAATAATAATAATAATAATAATAATAATAATAATAGTAATAGTAATAGTAATAGTAATAATAATAATAATAATAATAATAATAATAATAATAATAATAATAATAATAATAATAATAATAATAATAATAATAATAATAATAATAATAATAATAATAATAATAATAATAAATATGATTTGCACACTCAAAAAAGTTAATTGCACACTCAAGGTACAAGCGGTAGAAGCAGAGTGTTTAATACTGTACAAGTATTTAATGCACAGATGGAGTGTCCCAATCAATTTATAAAGGGAAAGTGTGCAAATCAATTCCCCAATACATAAACCCTAATTTAACACACTCTAAAAAATCATAACAAATCCCAAATCAAAATCAAATTAACTCATGTCGGCTTATCTTTGTGATGATTACTGCAATTATGACAGGCAAGCAATGGTGGTAACTTCTTGGACACCAACCAACCCTGCTCGACGTTTCATTTGCTGCCAAAATCGATGGGTAGGTTATCAGATACATTTTGTTTAAAGATTATTAAGTTTAAATGTTTAATATACTACATTTTTTTGATTTTAGAAATCGAGTACGAGGAAATATGATAAATGGGATTGGTATGATCCAGAGGAAGAATGTGAGTGGTACAAGATGCATTTGTTTGAGATGTATAAAACTCTAAAACCCAATCAAAGGCGTGAGGTTCTAATTGAAGTTAATCGTCAAAGAAGGATTGAAGAATTGGAGGCAGAGTTGAAAAATGCCTTAAAGAAAGTCAGTTTTTGGAGGTCAACAATTTGTGTTTTTGCAGTTGTGGTTTCTTTGGTACTTGCACTGAAGTAGTATAGTGTTTATGGCTAGATTGTGTGGTTTGTAGTGACTCATGTACCCCATCTTTTTGGTGAATGGTTAAGTGTTTGCTTCTAAATTTAACTGATCTTGATCTTTTGGCTACTCGATATCTTATGGCAGTAATTAACAAAAATGGCACAAATTGACTATCCTGTTTGACCTTATGCAAATCGTACAGGCACAAAACTACCAAAAATTACCCATAAGTGACAATCATGCTTGGCTATTAGTTATCTTTTGATCGTAATTACCCGGAATTGCCCAAATTCGCTTGGAAACTCTTTGACTTTTGCAAATGACAATCAAGTTTGACAATCTTTCTTTGACTTTTAACAAAGCATCATAACATAGTCAACAAAGCAACATAACATAATTAATCAAAAAAAAGATAACTTGATCATATAGTAATCGATAACTTGATTAACAAAGAAACATAACATAAGTTTTCTTTGAACACAAAGCAACATAACATAATTAATTAGAGTAACCTTTTTTCACCATGGTTTTGAAAGTCCAATTTAGTAATAAATAAGTTTGGTGAGGGGATTTGGGGGTCTGGTTCCTCCATATAATATATAGGGAGTTTGTTGCAAAAAAGGTCCCTAAAACGTCCCTCAACACTAAAGGTGCTAGCAGCATAAACTATCTACTAGCAGCATTAACTGTGTACGTTAACATACTCAAGCACCCATGTAAATAACAATTATACATAAACATTATTAGTAACATAGTGGTTCTTACTGAATGATTAAAACATTAAAATAACATAATAATTATTCATATCATCTTACATCAGGCTAAATTCAATGATGATAATTTAAAGTTTTTTGAATGCTTTTGTAAATATCAACAATGTTTCCACGGGTTTCTTCTATTTCTTGATTCCGAAGATCAACTTTGTTCTTATGCGCCAGTATGGCCTCTTGATGCTCCAGTATGGTCTCTTGTTCTTTCTTGTTCCGTGCTTCCAACCGCTTGATTCGGTCATTGTAAAGTTCAACCAACCGTTGTTCAGTACCAAATAGGCCTCCAGAATTGCATTTGTCCCAAACTTCTTGGGTTAGGCCGTGGATTTCATATTTTTCTGGCATTGGAGGAGGAGGAGAAGTATCCCTTGATGGAGGAGGAGCAGAAGTATCCCTTGATGGAGGAGGAGGAGAAGTATCCCTTGAACGTTTTGTTTTCTTTGAAGGAGGATTTGAAGATGATGAAGCCATTGCAGTTCCAAACAAAAATTGAATACGTAATGAAAAGATGGAAGAAGTTGGTTGTAATTCCTTTGTATTTATAGGCACACAAGAGTCGCAATGTCACAACGTTTAAGTGTCACAACGGTTTACAATTAAGTATTTAAGTGTCACAACGGTTTACAGTTACTTTTTTACAGTTACACCGGTTTACAATAAGTATTTAACAGTCACAACGTTTCCCAATACTCACAATGTCAACGTTTTTAATATTTAGGGATTTTGTTGCAAAAAAGGTCCCTAAAACGTTTTAATAACTTTTTTACAGTTACACCGGTTTACATTAAGCTTGATTTATGTCTAGCAACATCAATTTATGCCTAGCAGCATTAAGTTATGCCAAGCAACATTAAGTTTTGAGTTACTATAACTCTTCATGGTTTCATTTAACTTGATGTTTTAACTTTATTTCATTTGTAAATACAAGAATTTGTGATTAGATTATAACTTTTACATTATAGTTTTAAATTATTGTTACAAACATTTAAAACTACAAATTGTATTAAAACAGCGAGCAAATCTTTGTAAATTTTTAAAAAATAAAACAATCATATCCAACAACAACTAAGTTAATCTATTTTTAGGTAATGATTAACATAATTAAAGTAGATTACAACAAATTCATTTATGTTACAAGGATAAATGTGTACATGGTTAATGGTCAAAGTTCAAATTTTAACCTTCCAAATTCCACAATTAATTTCTGTCGAATTACTAGGCCTATAAAACTTTTACCTTTTTACTGCATTTCATCATTCTCAAACAATTTCTAAACACATACTTTCTAATCTACAAATGGATCAAGCAGGTTTGTGGTTTTTGTTTCTTACACATATTTACCAGTTTTATAAAATCTCTACAAACATCTGTATTTAGATATACGTGACATCATTTTCTTTGGTCCATTTCTAATAGTTTTATTGCTTTATGTTTTACAGCGGCATCATCCACACCACAACATCCTGCAGTTTTGTATCTTGAAAAAATGGAGCAAATAAGGAAGAAGAAGATGAAGGATTTGGAGAAGAATCAAAAGAAGCAAAGGAAGAAGTACAAAGCAAACAAGCTCAAGGCTGCAATAAGAAGAAGGAAGAAAGCTAAACTTGAAGAAGATGAAACTGTCAGCGATGATGATCCTTTGGATCACATTGACTATGACAATCTTCATCTTGCTTATGATCAAGAGAAGGATCATAAGTTTAGTTTTTAGATTGTTTTGTTATTTCTATTGTTATGTTTATCTTTTTTTTTATTTAATGCAAGTAATGAACTGTTATTTCTCCTATTATTTTTCCTATTATTTTTGTGGCATTTTATTTTTATATATCTCAATGTATTATGTTTTTGCAATACTCAGTTTCCACTAGGCAAACCGCATCCAATGCATCATTAGGAAGAGTGATATGTACAAATACGATGAAGCACTTCAAGAGGGCATGTGCTATGTTGTTAGCGGTTTCTGTGTGACAAACACTATCTTTCATCTATTCATTAAGCTTGATTTATGCCTAGCAACATTAATTTATGCCTAGCAGCATTAAGTTATGCCAAGCAGCATTAAGTTCTGAGTTACTAGCATTCGCCCAAATTCTAATCCAAACAACTTTTCTTTTCCTTTCCTGCAAAATGTTAGTCTAGAAACAAAGAAAACACAAGCCATAACATATGAACAATGATCACAATTAGACTCAAACTAGAGAGACTATAAAATCCATATCTACCCCCTCAAAATTACATAAGTTATCAGAAATGTGTGACCATATGTATCGAATTGTGACTACATTTAAATAATGTGTGACAAAATATGACTCTATGATTTATACACCTAAATAAGTACTTCATGTGACCATATATAACATCTTGAATTTAGTCACACAAACACTCAATGTGACTAATATCAAGGTTAATGATAACTGAGTTCACATTTTGCTATAAATAATAGTCACATGAATATTTCACAATGTGACTATTTTGAATGTATTGGTCACATATAATACCCTTATAATGTGGCCATAATCATGATTTAGATACACGTTTGTGATATGGTGTGACTATTTTAAAGCCTATAGTCACATGATCGTGCTACAAATATATGTGACTATACACATTAGGATTTGGAAAGCAAACACACACTAAACTTTAGACATACATATTAACTTACGTGACCATATGCATCAAATTTTCGTTACACTTAATCATGTTTGTATGGTTTAGTGTGACCATATATGACATTTGGTCACACTCTTCAAGTGTGTGACATATATTTGTCACTCTTAAATGCATATCGTGACTAACGCTTCAAACTAAATTTTTAGTTGTCACACATTTCAAATTCATATGTGGCTAACTATTCAGCAAAGAATAGCAGTCACGTTTATATAATGTGTGACAAACTTGACTATATAATTTAGCCACATACGCAAGTACTTCATGTGACCATATATCTTTTTTGGTCACACTGTTCAATTGTGTAACATATATTTGTCACATATGTATATCTATAGTGTGACTAATGTTTCGAGCTGATTTGTATCAGTCACACGTCCCGAATTAAAAGTGACTAAAATGTCGAAAAATATTTACCAGTTACCCTCTAGTCACATATATACACCAATGTGTGACATATATTTTACGAAATGGTCACACAAGTCGGATCAAGTGTGGCTGTTTATTTAAGGCTGGTACATTTATTCACGTAAATATGTTGCTGTGTGGCCATTCGAAATACGCTATGTATGACGAAAGGCCATATTTGTACTAGTGAAGTGCAATTGGGGTCCAATTGGTTAGCACAAATATATTCGGGAGAAACAGGATTTGTATATGAAATGGTGTCCTCAGAGGAAGCTTTACTAATGGGTGCAATGGACCTATTATCAAGGCATTGCGTCACTAAAGGAAAATTTCTACCAGTTGCCTTCCATTTCTTAACATTTACAAACCTAAGATTGGTCACTTTAGTTAAGGGGCACTGATTTCCTAGAGTGAACTTTCTTCCAGTGGGTCTCCATTGATGACCAACATTAGTAAATATTTTTCCTGTGGGTCTCCACGGATAGCCTACAGTGGTGAATATCTTTCCTGTAGTTATCCAAACCATTTTTCCAGTTTATGTTTCTTAGCAATTTTAACTAAGGACGAGTTAAAAGACTTCAAAAATGAAACAACACAATCATCATGATTACCATAAATCAAACAGTCATTACAAGTCTTACAAGTAGCATCAGAATTCGAATTAATTATAGTACGCTTATAGCTAATACTAGAATCAACACGATTCGTTTCATTCAAATCAATCTTATTGTTCCTAAGGNAAAAGACTTCAAAAATGAAACAACACAATCATCATGATTACCATAAATCAAACAGTCATTACAAGTCTTACAAGTAGCATCAGAATTCGAATTAATTATAGTACGCTTATAGCTAATACTAGAATCAACACGATTCGTTTCATTCAAATCAATCTTATTGTTCCTAAGGTGGTCTTCTACTTTCTTCCCTTGAGCACTCTTAGCTGGCGAAGTCCTATCATTCCTTGTATTACAACTAGGCTTTGACCCGCTAGCTTTAGTGTCATTGTTTACTCCTGTAGAATTAATGACGGGAACATTATATTGTTGCACTGCTGTTGTTTTCTAGGAAGTGATGTGTTATGTTCAGATATTGTCAAAGGTACATCAAAGGTAACATGCTTGTTCTTAATCTCAGAGGATGATGCACTAAGTCTATCTCGCAAGTTAATGGTCTTAGGACATGTACCAATGGCATAATCTAAGAGTTCTTGCGATCGATTGGTGAGGAAACAGACATCTATGATGGTGTTATCAAGTGGTCTCACCATTCTATCCTCTTCAATGGTCTCACGAAGCATGTCAAGGCAATCCTTAAGATGTCTAAGGTAATCACTATGAACTAACTCATTGTTCCTAAGGGGAAGCAGAACATTCACGGTATCACATGCATATTTTTTACATTCGCAGACCTTTGAAATGACATTATCACATGCAGTAACAGGCATTTTCCCTTTCACCTTGGCCTTTAGATTCTCAATTTCATTTAGCAAAGAAGTTATTTTTTCATTGGTTTTGTCACGTGTGATCTTAATTGAATCATATAACTCTTTGTAATGTTGTTTGACTTTTGAATTTTCAGCTTGAAAACAATCATATCCATGTCTGAGTTTGTTGATGATGTCTTGCAATTGTAAATTCTGAGAATCTGCAGACTGTGGTTTATGGGAGCCAATCACATCACTCTTGTTTGACTTCAACTGGGCAATTTGGGCCCTCAATTTTCGAATCGTGTTAGTGTGAGCTTGAATTTTTCATCCCGTTTGGCTAATTCAAAATATGCATCAAATTCAGGAGCTTCCGAGGATGTCCTGGCATTCGTAATTTTAACCCTTTCTTCTAAATGTTGATATTTTAATTGCAGGTTAAGATTATCAACTTCTAGTTTTGAAAAATGACTGACCATGTTATCATGGTCATCGTTTTGAATCCTTTCATGCAATTTTAAATTCTCCCCCTCAAGCTTAACAACATGATTCTTGAAAACATTCAATGCAACAGACATTTCATGAAATTGACAAGCAGTTAATGCAGAATCAGTAGCAGTATAAAATACATCTTGTGCAATACATTTAGCAATCAAAGTGTCATTCATGATGAGAGCATTTTTCCTTGCAATTTCACTATATTGAAGATCTATTGCAATTTGTTTTCCCTCATTTTCCACATTTTTAAACACTTCTTTCATCTCTTTCACTTCAATTTCAAGGGATTTTTTCATGCCCTAAAAGTGTTCTTTGATCAGTTTAAAAAATGGGATAACTTCTGTTGAGTAACACTCTTTCGTTAGTTCAAATCCCCTCTCACCCTTAGTAATTCCCGTTGGTGTAATTCTTTTTGCATGCCCTAAAAGTGTTCTTTGATAAGTTTAAAAAATGGGATAACTTCTGTTAAGTAACACTCTTTCGTTAGTTCAAATCCCCTCTCACCCTTAGTAATTCCCGTTGGTGTAATTCTCTTCTTACATGTTTTATCAAAATCAGCGAACATTTGACAAAGAACGTAGATGCTAATAAGAGTTTTACATTGTGTGGGAAGTGCTAACTGAACTAAGTGCATTGGTGTATTGGGGGGATACACCGTTGGGGTAGCAAACTTTTTAGAGGTTTTAACCTTAAGTTCTTCAGCTTCCATTTTCTCAATGTCTAAGGCCAAAATACCTGCTCTGGTGTTAACTTAGTTTGGGGTGCAAAAACAGTCAATCGATTCTGTTCATAGTAATCACGAGGTTTGATATTGACACGTTTTTTAATGCACTTGGGATGCTTCATTATATTATCAAATCTCTCTCTATTGACAGATTCTATCTCGTCAATCTCTTTAGAAGATGACATATNCATTTGGGTTGTCTTCCCTGTCCCTGATTAGCATTCCCAACTCTATTCTGTGCATACCCCCGGACTCCATTCCTTTGGTTGACATTTTGTCTTCCTTGAACCACAACACGTCCATCTTCCACAACAGCCAGATTACGTGGGTTAGATGACGTTCTAAGTTGGTTGTTAGTTTGAGGAAGTGTTGCTCTGAATTGTTGAACAAGCAATGACACTTGGTTGGAGAGATTATCAATCATCTTATCAGTGTGAGAGTACCCTGAGTCCAGTAGAGTGTTCTTGGCATTTGTTGAGTGCATGGGTGATTGACCAATGGATGACTGTTTCTGTGTTGCTGGTGTAGGATGATGAAAGACTTGATCAAGTGAAGGTTGGTTGAGTGGTTGAACACTGGAGATGGATGCAAGAGAATCATTTGTTGTTGTTGGATTGAGCTTGTCCCTCAATTGACGGTCATACACAACATGCTTCTCATGTTGCTGTAAGTAAGCATAAAGTTGTTCATAGTTGGTGTTTCTGAGTCCTTTGTTGAGCTTCACAGCTGTGACAAATCGATCCCATTCTGGTGACATGGTGTTCACAAACTTTGAATTGAGTTGGATATTAGGCATTGTCATTCGGATCATCTTCATGTCATTCACGAGCTTATGAAATCTAACATAGTAATCTATGATGTTTTCACCAGGGTTCATCTTGAAATGCTCAAACTCGTCGTACAACTGAGACTCACGATCTTCTTTGGTAAGCTCTGAACCGGCTAGAAGCATTTTGACATTGTCCCAAACAGCTTTGGCTTCAGTGTTAAAGTTTATGAGCTTGTAGATATCTTTGGGTAAACCTTGTATCACAATGTTGGAAGCTCGAATGTCTGCATCATAGCGCTTCTTTTCATCCTCATTCAGATCATTGTAAGTACGTGGTCTGTCAATTCCCAAAGTACAATTCCGTCCTCACCAATGGCGATAACATCTCTTGTTGTACCCATTTGAAATGGTCCTTCATCAATTGATCGAAGAATGTTTACACCATTCTCCTTGCCCTGACAGTAAAGTCGAATTCTTTGAGACCACGATTCATAATCAGTCCTATCGAGCATAAGAGGTCGGGTATCGGACCCGGCAGCTTGAATGTCATCAGTTGAAGCCGTACTTGCCATGATGTAATCTTAAACGGGATTTTACAACTCTTGTGACTTAAACCGAGAAATTGAATCTTTCGCGGGATTTTACTAAAGTCAACAAAAAAACCGAAAGATAAAGTATACTTGAAATGGAACAAATCACTAAAATGGACTTACATCAAATCGCTATAATGAAGGCTTAGAGCAAATCGCTAAACGGAAAATCGCTAACTTAGCAAATCGCTGAAAACACAAATCGCTAACACCCAAATAGTTGAATAGGAAATCGCTGAAGGAGTAAGTCACTAGTCGAGCAAATCGCTGACACAGTAAATCGCTAGGCTAGGGAATTACTAATCGAGCAAATCACTGAAAAAAGAAATCGCAACCCGAGCAAATCGCTAACTTCACAAGATGACAGATCTGGCAAATCGCTACTTGGATAAGACAAATATGTCGCTGTCTAGCGATTTGTCTCTTTATCCAAAAATGGAAAATAAGCAAATCGCTATTCACAACCAGAGGAAATCGCTACCAAGAAATAACCACCGAGGAGCAAATCGCTACTAAGAAAAACGACCTAAAATGCATCAAACAACAAACCAACGATTGATTCAACCTAACCAAGTGAAGAACTAAGTACTTCTAACACCTTTAAACCTGAAAGTACAATAAAATCACAAAATAAACCACAAATAAGATCGAACTAATGTGTTTTATTCCTATACCATTCGAACCAAAGGAAAACCACAAAAACCAAGCATAAATCCGAGAACAAACAATCCCTAGGATGTAACCATGGCTGTTGATACCAATTGTAAGTAACTCTCAATCATAAACACGTATGGTATTAGTGTATGGATCGAATGAGTATAAGAAAACTAGAGAGATAAAGAATGTAGGGAACCTTTTAGTGAGAGAAACAACTAGATATTAGATTAAGTGAGAAAAGGTCCAACCCCTTCCTTGCTAGGAAAGGAGTATTTATACTTATTACAAGACGCCCTTCCCTCGGGCTGTGGATCGGGTATACAGTGGGTAAAGACCCGTCCTTCCTCCATGATGTTACTTAAACTAAACTATTACTAACTAATGGTAGTAACGACTACGAGCTAACTTAATGCTATTGGACACTCGGGGTGACCGAGTCTTTCATATGAATATTTATATTCCTAACAGTTTGTTAAATTGTGTGATCTTGTGTTACTGTTACATCAAAGTTCTTCTAAATATTAAAGTTTAGATTCCGCATAAACTTTAATAAACTCAAACATAGTTTCTATACTAGTTGTGTCAGATTTATCTAGCATAGCTAACCTTATACAAGCTAAGGAATTCGATCAAGTGTTCAACTGGGATCAACAAAAATGTTAAGATTTAACGAGTATTAAACATGTAGATGAAGCATAATGAATTAATTGGTGAGTATATTATGTATTTATAGAGTTTACCCTTGATAATTTGGTCGCAAAGAAACTACCAAGAATCAATATTGTAATATCAAATGTTAAGAAATAAGAAGCAAATATTGGTGATCTAATAAATGATTAATTACATGTTTCATTCAATTTTTTGCTTGATTCTTTGTTCATTCCAAACAAATTAAAGGATTCAATTTTCTAACTCATTGCGGTAGTTAATTCTTTGCACCTACCAGATACCAAACCTTTCTCCGTTTTCTTTAAGTTATTCACTTTCTCCTATCATTTCATCCTCAATCTCATTTGCATTCTTTACGATTCAGTTGTACGAAACGTCCCTTTAGTATTGTCTACATGTAGCTTGATACGACCAAATTAAATTATTTATAGCAAATTAAATACCGGCTGTAAAGACTACTAAGAGTTAAAGAACATCACGATTTTGACCACTTTTTATGTTTCTACTTCATTTCAATATTTATGAATATTCTGAACTTCGCAGTTGTGGTTTAATACAAAAAAATAAATGAGGACATTAAGGCTTTTAAAGAATTCTTTCAATGAAAATAAGCAAGGCAGATAGCCACTTGAATAAAAGAACAATACTGAAAAATAAATGGGGTTTTTCAGTTTAATGAAAATTGGATTAAGCGACGAGAATATTACAAGGTAGATAAAGAGACGTTATAGCAGTATAAAAAATGTAGTGACACACATTCTTAAAACAAAAACGTGTGTGCCACAATAGATAGTTTTTAATGCAAAATGTAATTGCCACAAAAGGATTCACATTTTTGTGGCACTTTATAATCCGTGCCACTGATGGTACACATGTTTTTGTGGCAAATAAAATTGGGAAAATGATTGGTACATTAAACTTGTATCTAAAGATAGATTTAAGAACAAGGATATGACAAGTTAGAAACCCCAGTGTTTTGTCCATTAAACTTGTACCCGCTAATGTCTCTTTTTCTTTCGGTAGGTGGAGACCAAAATGCCTAGTGTCTCTTTTTCTTTCGGCAGGTGGAGACCAAAATGCCTTTAGTGACTAATTTAGATTTTTCCTGACAATTTGTTTTAGTCACTAAATAGCATATATCTTGTAGTGCAAGGATAGAAATAATCGAATGGATATATACTTTCGAACTCGCTTACATAAAACTCGTTCATACATTGATTATTATCAACAGCAGCTCGACTCAACTTAAATTGAGTCCCGCTTAGATAACTCCCAAATGTAACAAAGTTTTAATTTGGCACTCTTGAATTTTTCTAATTTTTTATTATTATTATTGTTTATTTTTTATTTTTATTATTATTTTTTATTTTTTGTTTAAAGTGTTACTCCGATGATATATATTAATCACAAACAAAAGTTTAAGTACATATGGAATGTGGCAAAAGCCCAACATTAACCTCAAGCAGAACTTGATAAACGCTTTTAAGACAGTGTTTATGACATGCCATAAACACAAACTACTCTAGCTACAAATTACATAACCAATAACTAATAACTAGAGACAAACATAAAAAGAACTCTTGGCATAACATCCATGCCAATCAAGCAACGTCATCAAAGGAGCATAAAATAACTAATAAAGACTACCTCCTTAAAAAACATTCCCAGGTAAAACCCAGTTGGAAAAACCTTGGTGAAAGAAAAAATGGTACAACTCTCCAATGGAACTCCCATATCATATGGATCCAAGTAACCAGGCAGTCCATGTCCGTGATAATCAACTAAACTGCTAACAAACACGTGGGATCATTATACCTCACTAAGTATGTGAGTGGCTCATCAACCTAGAGGTTGTGGGTTCAAGTCTCGTTGGAGACACGTGAGATAGAATTTGTGAGATATGTGGTACATTAAAATTTTGTCGTTCACAAAAAATTAACTCGGCAACTTCTAGCCAACATTTGACGGACACGACCATTATCCTTCTTGTAACGAAATGTAAGAATCTTCAGCAAAACACTAGTCATGATATCATCAAAAATCTGATCAAACGTCTTAAATTTTTTCTTGAAAAGCCTTGAATTTCTCTCGTGCTATATATGTGTCGGGTCAATTCAGAGCCCAAAAAACCCTTAAGTATGGATTTGAATGAAAAAACACACTAAGTGTATACCGTCTTTGATGATAGTCATTAGAGAGTCATTCACAAGATATTCCTCAAAGTCTGAAGAAGAAAGATTCATCATTATCTGAGGCATATCTCGAAGACTGAAGATAGGAATCCAGACTTGGATGATGGAGTCTGAAAGTGATGACAACAGCTCTCTGAATCCCTGAGAGATCTTCCTAACCAATGACACTTTGAATGAAGACTTAGTTATCATTTAGAGCAACTAAGGCGTTGAAGAATGGGCGGGAAACTTCTTGGAAAAATAAGTTATCAAAGATCTTATCAAAGGTCAAGAAGTACTTAAGTACAAATAGCTAAGCCGGAAGTATAGTTTATAGATGTATTAGAGATAAAAGCAAAGTATTATTTTCACTTTAGCTTGTCTAAATGACAAGTTTCTTCTATCTCACGGATATCCATAACATATCCGCCTATAAATAGAAGCTCTCATATTAAATCGTTGTAACATTTTCAAGAGTTCAATCTCTTCTCCAAAGAAGAACTAAGTCATAGAGTAATACTCTATTGGTTAGTATAGTTCTTTCTTAAACACTCAACATAGGTTTTGTATTTAGGTTTAGAGAGAAGCTCACAATCACACTTGTCATTCAATCCTAAGTGTTGTTCCTCAAACACTTGGATATAATTCTTTGTGAAATAATCAAATAAGAGTTAAACATTGGAAAAACTTGAGTCTCATCTTTGATATATCTTTTATTAAGTCTTTCTTTCGTTACATCATTATTAAGCATAGAACTTGGTTAGATTAACTTTTTAGTTAAATTAGCCTTGTAAAAAGAACAACAAAATGGTAACAAGTAACTGCAACAAGGAGGCGGGAAACGGTACTACGAGAAGACCACCCTTTCGAAGAAGGGATAAGATATATAATAGCATATTCCAACCCAGGAGGGATAGCAAATTGTTGAAGTTGAAGAACATTAACAATCTTCTTAATAAATTGTACGTTTAATAACTTGGTATTTAGAAGAATCAAAATCTATTATCAAATCAAGTAATGTTCACAATACACAATAGTTCATAGAAAAATACTTGTCTATTAAACCACAAGAATGTCAACTCTCCATGCTAGGTGATGGCAGAACCAAGTGTTGTTTTATGTTACGTAGGTGTTGAAGTGCATTTATTCCCCATTAAAATCCCATTGATACCATGACAGATTTCATTCAAGTATTGGCAGCCTAAACCCTAAGCCTTACCCAATAAAAATAGATGAAAATTCTACTAGAATTGCACATGTCAAAGCATAAAATGAGCAACTCGAAGTTTTTAACGAAGAAATAACTTTGCACGATATTCCTCAAAGCGAGCCTACTCTCGTGAAGTGGGCCAATTACTCAACATTATCATTTACACATTGTCTCTGAAGCACGATGTGTGTGAGCTAATTAGTGTTGTTGATTATGAACATTTTGCATATTAAGAAAAACATGGTTCCCGTATGTGAGGGTGTCTGGGTGTACGAGGTGTGCATGGGCAATTTTAGGAGCCTCAAAATATGTACCCCTTGTATATCTGAGGCCTCAAAATTTAGTTCCGATAAAAATGTTAACGATATACGATTTTATGTTATGTATATTTGTTAAAATCGAAGCTAAAAATAACATTTTTATTTTCGTGGTTGATATCATATATCTTTAACCGTCATATTGAGTTACCACATAAGTTTTTGTACAAAGCCTCTGGAATCTCAGCTACGACTGCCTGACTCTCGAGTGGAATCTTGGAGAAGACAAGAAGTTGTTTAACTAAATAACACGTACACTTTGAAAACTTTCCTCAAAATAGTACATAATCTTTGAAAAGCCTTAAGTTTATCCGAAATAAACACATATACTTCAATTTTCGTCGAAATTCCCATAAACTAATAGAAAGATGCTAGATCGACACTGCAATCGAAAACAATAATTGGTGAAAAGGAAATTTAGGTTGGGAGAGGGGGGGCCGTGCATGTTTTATATAAGCTTGATCAATGAAGTGGGGTTACTATTAACAGTTGAAAAAGATTGATGCAAATTTAAAAACATATATTGTTCAAAAAAACATTTAGTCAATAATCGTTTTTATTTTTGCCATATTTGTGGTCCAAAGACACCATCTTTGATTCCGAAATAAAATGCCACAAGTTTTGTCCATACCATGTATATGTTATGTTACTGTTTATTTATAAAATAAATAAGCCAAATTAATTTATGAATGAACATTTGGCTCAGTGGTATTTGTGACAATGTGAATGATATCGTCCTGATCTACGAAATATGTAAATTGGCAGGAACATCTTGATCTAAGATGTTCTTTGACACCAATCATATCCATCCCACAAATAATAGCTCCGACAACTCTCCTGGTTCGGTGGCGCACTAACTGAAATGAGCAAAAGACGAGACTCAATCCTTTAACCTTTTATCCACAAAATCTCTCCAGTAGGCATGGGCGGAGATAAAAGGGGGGAACAAGGGGCAAGTGCCCCTTAGCGAAAAAAAATTGTAGTGTAAATTTTACAATTTTTTTTTTTTTTTTTTTTTTTCAATTTGCCCCCCTAAGTACCAATTTATAGTGTAGTTTATAAATTTATAAAAGTGTGCCCCCTCAATCAAAAATTTCTGGCTTTGCCTGTGCCAGTGAGCCCATGAGTTTTTCACAGGTGGGTACCAATTATGTAGGGGTGGCAATTTCTGACCCGACACGAAACCTGACCTGAAACTGACATGAAAATTAACAAGTTCGGGTTGAGTTTAATAGATTTCAGGTCGGGTTTGGGTCGACTCATCTTATGAGACGAAAAGTGTACCTGTTTTAGGGGTCATTTAAGCCCTAATTCGAGTTAATGTGATCAAATATTGCCCTAAATCGTTCCTTTTGTCATTTTAGATACTTTTGAGAAGAATTCTGGAAAACACATCATTTTAGGCGTTTTTGGAGCATAAAGTGAAGAAAACGACAAAGTCTCAAAAGAATGCTGGAAATCCTTCCTGACGGCGTCAGAGTCACAAGGTGACGCCGTCAGCCAACCAAGACAAAGGAGTGGATTCTGACTATACGTGACGCCCTAAGAAGAAAATGTGATGTTTACACCTGACGGCGTCAGGTGTTAATATTCCTAGGCCGTCAGGTGTAATGTTAAAGAGTGACGGCCCAGAGCAAGTTTACAAGTGACGGCGTCAGAAGTAGATCTAGGCCATCCGAGAACCCTAATGGCGGCGAGCTGACGGCGTCAGAGCGTATAAGCTGACGCCGTCAGAGTGTATTTTCTATATATACTTTTCTATTTTTCATTCATTAGTGTGCAACTTTTTGGGAACAAACCCTAGACGATTTTGACAGCTTTTTCAAGGGTTTTTCACCCTTGATTCTTCCATGTTCAATTAAAGATAAGTCTCCATTCAAATTAATCAATATGTCTATGTGTTGGTTAATTATATCTTATGCTTGTCTTTCAATTAACATGCTAGGCTAGATTTATCTTGTGTTTGCTTAGATCTAATGAAACCTAACTATTGATTATTGGTTGTTGGTGTGTTATTAATTGTATTGGATGATTGTTTATCGATGTTAGGCTTAAGAAAACTGGCCAACCTCCTATATGGTAACGTGCTTGAACGTCTTAAGAAACATGAACCAATGCGTACTAGGTTTTTATGGTTGTATTTAATGCATGAGCGAATTCTAATGATCCCATGTTAGGAGCTTCTAGCAGGCTCGACATAGGAGTGAAGTAGGAGCTTATAGAGTTGGGGAAGTACGTACGCCACCCCACGACTGGTATTAAGGAATACACCCGTCATCCACGTAATTAATACACACTAATTAACCGGTAAAAGATAGTTAGGGAGTAAGGAAATCGAAGTAAACACATTTGTCTCCATATAAGTTTCACAACCACTTAGTTTTAGTTATTTTTATTTTATTTGCAATAGTAGTTTTTGGGTTAGTTGACTAGCAACTAATTCCGCCCACTCCTTCAAACCCGAGATTTTACTTGGTTTTATAAAATATAAAATACAAAAATAATCATCCCTCACCCTTAGATCTATTAGAGTAGTTTTTCATACCTAACGAACACTATTCCCTGTGGAGAACGATCAATCCCCCGTACTTACCACTACACTATACTACATCGGTCAGGTACACTGCCTGGTGGGATTGTAAGCTTCTCAAGATCCCTTGAGAGGTAAAACCTGTTGCGTGGTCGCAATCCCGCGTATCATCATCTAACCCGTTTATTAAACAGGTCAAGTTCGGGTAGGGAATAAATTAAGTGGGTCGACCCGCCAACCCGTTTACGATTTTTTTCTTAAATTAAAAAATATTTATATTTTATTATACAGGTTAAATGGGTTTAACAGGTCGACCCACAAACCCGTTAAACTTATTTAACTCATGTACTGTGGCAACTTTTATATAAAAAACGGGTTAAATGGGTCAACCCGAAACCCGTTTAACCTATTCAACCCGTGTCACATATTTAACCCGCCAACCCAAGTATATATACGGGTTAAATGGGTTAGGTTCGGGTTATATATAAACATGTTAGCGTTGGCGTAGCTGGCCCGATTATTTAAATGGGTCAGGTTTGGGTTGGGGTTTTCTGACCCGCCAACCTGACAACTCGAACCCGACCCAAATTGCCACCCCTACAATTATGTAGTCTTTGACATTTTAATATATGAACATAAAAGTGGACCTAAAAACATGTGGCATGATCTTAATGGGTTGTAAAATAAGTGGGTCCCTGTTTACAGCTATCAAGATGATGTTAAGTGTTTTTAGTTCCACAATTAGGTTTACTTTTAGGTACATATATCATTTCTCTTACTATTATTATTAGTATGGGTAAACTGCAAATTTAGTCACTAACGTTGTCCAAAAACGCAAAAAAGACACCGAGAGAAAAAGGCATGCAAAAACGCCATTAACGTTCCATTTTTTTGCAAAACGGCCACCGAGAGCAACTTTTTGCTAACGCCCGTTATTTTCCTCGTTAGTGGCATGCGAAATGACTAATATACCCTTGTCTATATGTCACAATTACTCTTTTTAATTTGCAAATAGTCCTTACACTATCCTCTATCACCATCACCCTCCACCACCACCACCACACAACCACCACCATCAAATCCCCTCTTTTCACTTGGGTTTTTTATAATGTACTGTTGAATATTCATGGGTCAGCCGAATATTCGTGGGTCGTGCTTCTGGAATAGGTTCTGAATAAGAGTTGGTTACTAATATTGTATAACGTAACTCAAATTGACCTGTATACCATAAATATTTCAAATTTGTCAGAAACATTCTTACATAGTGCAAACTAAAGTGAAAGAAGATTAATTACAAATTCGTTTTACTAAAAGAAAAATAAACAGTTTAAAACTATATTTCAAGAAAGAAAAGAACAATCACACGAACATACACTCTAGATAGATAACAGGTCCAAACACTGCCATGGTGTGTTTTTCTGTTTTTTATCAGATAAAAATGTTCAGAAATTAATGCAGTATTCCTGTTGCTTACACTTTGTAGAATGAATTACGTTTGTGTAACAAAAATGTCGACATAATTTTAGAAATGACAATGTTTGTTACTGTCAATTTTATGAAGAAAGAGTCGAGAGAGTATGACAAATTGTGTGGACACCATTTGTAATTGCAACGCCCTGCCACTACCCTCACCATGTGTCCATCACGACCGCCACTATTCCCCAGCAAGTCGTGACAACCATTTCTACCACTACCTCAGCCACCACGACCGCCACTATTCCCCAGTAACCCACTAGTGGCTGGCCATCACACTAGCAGAAATTCAACCAATATGGCGATGCATTCTGTTCATTACCTTTCGCGAAGTCTTGTGATGAAAATCTAGCTATAACTCAACAACATGAGGAAAGAAACATAGTAATTAATACCACACGTTTTTCTTCTTTGTGTATGTGTATAAATCTTTTACTATCTTTTATCGTAATTTCATTGATTCATCATCTTTTTTTTCCCTTCCAGTTTTTGGGTTCTTTTGAACTTTTGCAATTGGAAGACACTGGTTTAACCAAGAAATTGATATTGAAGAAGAAAAGGTGTCATAATGTTTTCTTCTATTTAAACTTACTTTCTTGTCCATAAAATATTCGGGTAATTCAATTAGTGCTATTAGTATGAATGTTTATTCAATTAAGATCTACGCATTATCTAAAATAGATCGAGTTATATCTACTTGAGATCAGCGGGGTTTCCTCTTAGAAACTCTTGCAACTCCAACATAAGAAAAGCAAACATACTAAATTTAATTTGTTTACAAAAAATTGCTGGTAATTCAATCCTCTCTCAAGTTTTGCTCTCCCCTATTGGCAAATCCATATAAGCACGTTAGGTCTAAGGACCTATGTTGACTAAATGAGTCAAACCTTCATTCATAAAGTTCAAGGACTGTTTCTGTCATTACAGAAACATTACTAACACTAACTTTTATCTTTTGTCTTTGTTTGTATGTTTTAAATTGTGCAGAGACTAAAGCTGGGAACTCCTAAAGATGGATGCTATAAAAGGATTGTATTGGATTAGGGTTTCATATCTTTTCTGCTTATCACTGTCTTTCATCTCACAAGTCTCTCAAAGCTTTCTCTCTTGTATTGATATAACTGATCAATCATCTTGATCTAGTTGTGTTTTCTGTTTCTGTAATATAGATCATTCATTGCGATTTATTCTTTTCTGGTATTCTTGTATTGTAAAGATTAATAAGTATAATTTGAATCAAGGGGTGGTTGGTTGGATTAAATCTTAGTGTTCTTATAAGTTTTTACATGGTATCAGAGCCAGGTTGGCTCTAATATACGGGTTTGGTGATTTTTCGATTTCTAGGGTTCATCTGAATTTGGGGTTTTTTTACGATTGGTGATAGATCTGGTTGATTCTTAGTTAATTCCACATTCTTGTTAGGTTAATTAGTGATTGGGATTAGTTTTGTGGTGATTTCTGGTATATTAGGGTTTGGATCTGAAAACCCTAATTTTCAAGTATTGGGGGTTTTTGTTTCTGGTGTTAATTGGGACCTATTGACTATGAAGAAAGAGTCGAGAGAGTATGACAAATTGTGTGGACACCATTTGTAATTGCAACGCCCTGCCACTACCCTCACCATGTGTCCATCACGACCGCCACTATTCCCCAGCAAGTCGTGACAACCATTTCTACCACTACCTCAGCCACCACGACCGCCACTATTCCCCAGTAACCCACTAGTGGCTGCCCATCACACTAGCAGAAATTCAACCAATATGGCGATGCATTCTGTTCATTACCTTTCGCGAAGTCTTGTTATGAAAATCTAGCTATAACTCAACACCATGAGGAAAGAAACATAGTAATTAATACCACACGTTTTTCTTCTTTGTGTATGTGTATAAATCTTTTACTATCTTTTTTCGTAATTTCATTGATTCATCATCTTTTTTTTCCCTTCCAGTTTTTGGGTTCTTTTGAACTTTTGCAATTGGAAGACACTGGTTTGACCAAGAAATTGATATTGAAGAAGAAAAGGTGTCATAATGTTTTCTTCTATTTAAACTTACTTTCTTGTCCATAAAATATTCAGGTAATTCAATTAGTGCTCTTAGTATGAATGTTTATTCAATTAAGATCTACGCATTATCTAAAATAGATCGAGTTATATCTACTTGAGATCAGCGGGGTTTCCTCTTAGAAACTCTTGCAACTCCAACATAGGAAAAGCAAACATACTAAATTTAATTTGTTTACCAAAAATTGCTGGTAATTCAATCCTCTCTCAAGTTTTGCTCTCCCCTATTGGCAAATCCATATAAGCACGTTAGGTCTAAGGACCTATGTTGACTAAATGAGTCAAACCTTCATTCATAAAGTTCAAGGACTGTTTCTGTCATTACAGAAACATTACTAACACTAACTTTTATCTTTTGTCTTTGTTTGTATGTTTTAAATTGTGCAGGGACTAAAGCTGGGAACTCCTAAAGATGGATGCTATAAAAGGATTGTATTGGATTAGGGTTTCATATCTTTTCCTCTTATCACTGTCTTTCATCTCACAAGTCTCTCAAAGCTTTCTCTCTTGTATTGATATAACTGATCAGTCATCTTGATCTAGTTGTGTTTTCTGTTTCTGTATTATAGATCATTCATTGTGATCTATTCTTTTCTAGTATTCTTGTATTGTAAAGATTAATAAGTATAATTTGAATCAAGGGGTGGTTGGTTGGATTCAATCTTAGTGTTCTTATAAGTTTTTACATGGTATCAGAGCCAGGTGGCTCTAATATACGGGTTTGGTGATTTTTCGATTTCTAGGGTTCATCTGAATTTGGGGTTTTTTACGATTGGTGATAGATCTGGTTGATTCTTGGTTAATTCCACATTCTTGTTAGGTTAATTAGTGATTGGGATTAGTTTTGTGGTGATTTTTGGTATATTAGGGTTTGGATCTAAAAACCCTAATTTTCAAGTATTGGGGGTTTTTGTTTCTGGTGTTAATTGGGACCTATTGCTTTCACAATATCTCTTAACTAAGTGAATTAAGAGTATTGTGATTTTTTCCGATGTTCTCTCCATTATTGCACTGTAAGTTCTTGTTTCTTCCTTTAAGAATTACTTAGTCTTGGTTAAGAGGGTGCAAACGGTGTGACTAACTATTTGATCTGCCTCCTTGAGAGGTGTGAAAACCTGCTCTGGTCACACCCAATTCTCTTGGCTGGGCTTTGTAATTTCTTGGGTGTGAGTTTATTTGTTATTTTTTGTCTGTTTATTTGTTTGTCTTATCTGGTTTGTTTGATTGTCTGATTATCTGTCTTTAATTGTTTTTTTTTTGCTGTTCTTTATTTGTTAGCTGTTCTTGTCTGTTTTATTGTTTCATTATGGCTCCTGGTGGTACTAGTGATACTGATCTTATTAGTAATCTTGATTTGGGTAATCCTTTGCATCTTCACTCTAATGATATTAGTACTAGTTCTATTGTTTCTATTAAACTTACTGGTACTGAGAATTACAGATTTTGGTCTACTGCTATGAAATTAGCTATTAACACTAGGAATAAAACTGGCTTCGTTAATGGTACTTGTACTAGGGCTGCTTATGTTTCTAGTGATGTTCTTGCTAATCAATGGGATAGATGTAATTCTATTGTTCTGTCTTGGATTTTGAATTCTGTGTCTGAGGATTTGTATCTTGGTCAAATATTTTCTGAAAATGCTGCTGAAGTATGGGCTGAACTTAAGGAAACTTATGATAAAGTGGATGGTTCTATTATTCTTAGTCTTATGCAAAAGATGAATAACTTTAGACAAGGTGAATTAACTGTTTCTGAGTATTATCATAAGCTTAACTCCTAGTGGAGAGAATTTGACATTATGACTAAATTGCCTAAGTGTTCTTGTGCTGCTAGAGAAGATGTTTTAAAACATAATCAACTTATGAAACTTATGCAATTTCTTATGGTTCTTAATGAAATATATCAGCCTTTTAGGAGCAGTATTCTTTCTAGAGAAACTCTTCCTGATGTTAAAGATGCTTTTGTTACTGTGTCTAGAGAAGAGTCTCACAGGGGAATTGCTTCTTCCTCTTCTTCTACTAGTTCTGATTCAAAATCTCAAATTGCTGGTTTTACTTCTAAAACCAATTGGACTAATAATGGAAATAAGAGATTTGATAATAAAAAGGTTTTTAACTCTGATAATAAAAAGTTTGTTAATACTGGGAATAATAATAATGGGAACAGGGGGCCTAATCCTAACTTGCTTTGTACTCATTGTGGTAAAATTGGACACACTGTTGATAGATGCTCTGATCTTAATGGATATCCTCCTGGTTATAACAAAAATCCTGGTAAAAAACAAACTAATTTCAAACCTTCTTACAATGCTAATTCTAGTTCTACATCTGTTGAAAATGGTTCTTCAATGACTTTTACAAATGAGCAGATGTTGAAATTAATGAGTCATATCAATGATATGCCTTCTAGCAGTATGCAAGCCAATATGGCAGGTATACCAAGTTTTATGAACAATAATGTTTTCTTCAATATTAATTTTCATAAGTTTTATAATCACAATACTGCCTTATGTAAAGTCAGTATTGGGTGGATTATTAATTCAGGGGCTAACCAACACATGACTATTAATACTCTTCATATGTTTGGCATTATTGATATTTCTGGTTTAAATCTTAATGTGGGTGACCCTAATGGTACCCTTGCTAAAATCAAATATATTGGTAATCTAAAACTTTCTGATAAAGTCATCTGATGAGTGTGTAAATACTCATCATTTCTATCACATTTAGACTGCAAAAATATCTGAAAACACACAGAAATGTCACAAAATACATAAAATATCCTTGAATTGTGTTTTTATGTGTTTCAGATACAAAATGATTGAAAACTGATGAAAAACAGTCAAGCTTGCATAATTGGCAGTTTTAGTCCCTGAACTTTCAAAAGTTGTCAAAACTAGTCCCTGGTAATTCAAAACATGTAAAATATCATCAAAGGTCCTTTGGGATTCATAAGTTGTCAAAAGAATTCCTTTAAAGTCAAAAATTGCAAAATGACAACTTGTTCCCTCAAGTTTGAAAAATGGCAAAATAGGCCCCTGAAGTTTCACACTTTGTCAAAATTAGTCCCTGAGGGTTTAAAATGAATGAAAAGTCAACATTAGTCCATGGGAAATCAAACTTGTTCACTTTTAGTCCCTGGATGAAAGTTTTCAACAATTGGTAAGATTGGCCCCTCAAGAATCAGAAAATTACATAAATAGTCCCTGGGTATTTATAAAGTGAAAAATGTCAAAATCTACCCTTGTACTATTCACATATGGCATAATTGATCCTTATGATATTTATTGGAAAGTTACATGATCAGTCCCTCAAAAATCCAAAGTTTACAATTTAGGTCCTTGGGCTTTAAAAACCACAAACCAACCAGCCCTTAGTATTAATACTAAACCCATAAAACCCTTAAACCCAAAACACCCCAGGCCCAAGTCCACCAGCCCAAACCAAAATTAAATAAAAACGGGGTTTGACCCGTTGACCCCTCCAAAACCATGAACACTGTACACCCTTCTCCCTCACCCCTGCAAACCAGAAACCATGGTGGTTTTACCACCACCTCACCCCACCACCTGTCCACCACCTTTCCACCTCATCTCCCTCATCATATAATCCTACTTAGCATTTAATGCTTCCCCACCAATCTACACTCCATCCCCACTCCTAAACCTGGTAAAACTTGCCAACTCAACCCCAGCTCCATCCCTATGATCTAAATTGTCTCCTCCACCTCACATAACATCCCAAAAACCTTTAATTGTTCTCAAACCACTCTCACTGTTCAAACAGTCTTTTGGCGCCAAAAGTGAATTCAAAGGCTGGGATCATTTTGACTCATCCAACGGTGGAAATTATTGATGGGAAATGCTCAAAAGCAAGTGGAGACTTCAAAATATCTATATAATTGAAGGAAGATGCAGTGTAGTAAAATATCTAGTGTAATTTTCATTTATGTATGTCGACTTAATCATTTCTATGTTTTCAATGTTAAATTAAGTTTCCAAGTACTTTGTTAAGTGTTCTTATTGTATAATAAAACTTTTTCAAGCCTTCAATTACAGTGTTAATCTCATTTTCAGTTTATGCAAAATTCATGGTCAAAATCTCAAGTTACTGTGAATGTTGTTAATGGTTGTTGTTAGGGACAAATAAGCTCATATAAGTCCATTATATAGCTTTGGTAAGCTATTAGAATCATAAAAACCAGTTGAACTTACAAAACTCAAAAATACAAATAAATTAAGAAAAATAAGCCAAAAATAAAAATCAATGAAGATGGTACAAGAAAGCTGGAGCATGGGAAATAATGGATTGCCCATGGGTTAGTGCTTATTGGTAAGCTATAGGTGTGGTGTATGGTCCTTGGTTCTGTGATTTGAGCTGGAAAGCAAAATTGTAAGCAAAATCTCAATTTTGCTATCTACTGTAGAATGGCTTATTATTTGCTTACATCTGTACTTTTGTGTTTATTAGGAGTGATTAAGTTAAGATATTGCTTAATTTCACTTACTTGTTAATCAGTTTCCACAATTACTTAAAATTTCATTTTCACAGTTACTATAGCTTTTCAAGATTTTTGGTTATTTCTTGTTATCTTTGGTGTTTATCTGCTCAAAATAGTTCCTGATAACATAATAAGTCATCAAGAATCAATTTCATGATCTTAATTAGTTATCTGCTTTGAAAACCAAAAATAAGTAATTGTTAAGGTGTGTTTGGATCTGTTGGTATCTCTGTGAATCTTAGTGTATTGTTTGTTGATATTTGTAGTAACATGCTTCATTAGGTTCTAATACTTCAGTTTGGTCATAAAATCCAGTGCTTGTTTATAGGAAGGTCAAAATGACTCTTTGCTCTCATTAGCTTGTTAACTGTTGGATTGTAGGTCTTGTAATCTCATCACATCACTACATAAGTTAGTTATTTAGCTTAATTTAGTCTAAAATTAACATATAACATCTTAATTAGTCACTAGGAATCATTAGAAGTTAGTAATAGTCAACTGAGCTTGAAATCTAAAAAGTCAAATTTCATAGAAATAAATTTTTGAATAAAATAAATAATTTCCTGTAGGATTCATTACTTAGTTTTATATATTGTGCTTTTAGATAATTAATATTTTGTTGCTTGTCTTAATCATAGTATTTTAGGTAATTTTTATCTAGCTTGTTAAACTGCTTAATTTTGCTTATCTTTTAGCCTGTTTTTCAAAAAAGTGTCATGTGCACAGTTAGATAAGTACTTTTCGTAAGCTTGCATTTTGTTCATCAATTAGCTTTAGCTTGTGCATATTGGTTGTTTGTGAAGCCCTTGTGGCTAGTTACTTGATTGAGTGCTTATTTGCTTATAACTGCTACTTGGATTGCTTAATTTGTGCTTAACATGACCCACAAAACAAACCCCTACACTGAGCAATCAGTGTAATGGGTCAATCTTGCAAGCTCATCAAAAAAGCTGATCACCGAGCTTTAGCTTGTGATCATTGTTTCTTTTGGAAGCTAAGCAACCAGTCTCAAGGTCTTTTAGCTCAAATTTCATTTTCAAGCTTATTTGATAAGCATGCAAACAGCTTATTGTTTGTCCCATTTCCTGTGAACATTGAGAATACAGTGAGTTTGGAGCTTTTTCATAAGCTCCTAAAAAGCTCACCAGTGGACCCCACTTGGTGAGATTTGGTTTTTTGGAAACCTTTCCACCCCATCTTGCTATCTCCATTGCTTATTTTGGCTTTTGAGCTTATTTCATAAGCTTAAATTGACCAATAAGTTGTCTGCAAGGGTGTTTGTTTGACTGTTGTAGTGGAATTGCTTATTGGCTTATCCTAAGCTTATTAATGGATTCCATTGTATCATTTTGCTCATTCCCTGTCCCTTTTCCTTTTTCATACCTTATTTCACTTCTGTTTCACCTTTTTAGCTTGTTTGGAGTCTTATTTGAGCTTAAAATTCCACTGTGAGTCTCAAAAGCTCACTGTGAAAGCTTATAAGCTCATTTCTGCTTATTTTTAAGTTTTAAACTTTTTGTTTTCATTAAAGTTGGTTATTATCAGTGTACAAATAGTTTTATAAAAGAAAAACCACAAAAAGAAATAAAAATTAGAATAAGTGCTTATTTAGTCTTATTAGCTTAAGTCATTAGCTTATTTTTGTTAACAACCTAGTTTTTTTATATTTTTCCTAGACTCCTGCCATCTTAGTATATTTTTAGAAAAAGTTTCAGAATTTTCCTTGTTTGTTTAGTATTTATTAAAAATCAATAATAGTTTTAATTAATTAATAATAAATACATAAATAGTGTAATAATTATATTTTCAGTTTTAAAATAAGTTTTATAATATTTTAGATTTTTCAAAGTTAAAATTTCATTTATTTAGCTTAAATTCATATTTAATTGTATTTTAG
>LBNU01010905.1:168705-237879 GCA_014162995.1 Artemisia annua | reverse complement strand
TGAGTGGAAAATCTCCTTTTGAGCTTGTGTATGGTCAAAAACCTAAACTATCTCATCTGAGATGTTTTGGTTGCTTATGTTTCTCCTCCATTCTTAATAATTCTGATAAGTTTTCTCCTAGATCTGAAAAATGTGTTCTCATTGGTTATTCTACAACAAAAAAGGCTTACAAAGTTTACAGTCTTGATTCTAAAACGATTTACTATTCTAGAGATGTTCAGTTTTATGAAACTATATTTCCATTTAAAATGAATTCTAAACTTCAAACTGATCAGAATTTTGATATTTCTTTAAATGATCAAAATTTCTTCAATGAGAAACATTCTAATCCCTATGATGAAAGGAGAGGCAATAATACACCCAATGATGATGGTAGTGCCTCTTCATGCCCTAGAAGTATAAATACTTCTATTGATGGTGAGACTAATGGCACTGCAACATCCATGGGTGATAACACTCTATCTGAGGGAAATGTCCCTTCCAGTTTTGACCATGAAAATACACAAGCTCCTTCTCCTCAGAACTTAAGTCCTGAGCAGCCTGCTCTCAGAAGGTCTAGTAGACCTGTTAAAGCCCCTGCTAGATTTAATGATTATGTTGTGAGTAGTAATGTGAAATATGGTCTTGAAAAATATGTGTCTTATTCTAGGCTTAGTTTTGTTAACTATTGTTTCTCTACTACTTTGAATAAATCTGTTGAGCCTACTTCTTATCAAGAGGCTTCTAAAAATGTTAACTGGATTGAGGCTATGAATAACGAAGTTTCTACTTTAAAAAGAAATAATACTTGGACTGAGTATGATCTTCCTGAAGGAAGAAAAGCTATTAGTAGTAAATGGTTATGGAAAATCAAGTATAAATCCACTGGTGAGGTAGATAAATACAAAGCTAGGCTGGTTGCCAGAGGCTTTAGCCAGAGGGAGGAATTTGATTATATGGAAACTTTTATTCCAGTGGTTAAAATGTCTACTGTTAGATGCTTGCTTAATGTTGCTATTTGTAATAATTGAAGCATTTTTCAGTTAGATGTTAATAATGCATTTCTTTACGGTGATTTAACTGAAGATGTGTATATGACTCTTCCTCCTGGTTTTGATGATTGTAAGTCCAAGGTTATTAAGCTAAATAAGTCTTTATATGGCCTTAAACAGGCTCCTAGATAATGGAATGCAAAACTTACTTCAGCTCTTATTGAAATTGGTTTTGTGCAGTCTAAATATGATTACTCTTTGTATACTAAGAAGTCTGGGTATGTGTTTTTGTGCTTGCTTGTGTATGTTGATGATATTGTCATTACTGGCAATAATGTTGAAGAAATTGAGAAATTTAAAGTTTTCTTAAAAACAAAGTTTCAAATTAAATATTTGGGAAAAATTAAGTATTTTCTTGGTATTGAAGTTCTGGAAAATGAAAATGGTATTTGTTTAAGTCAAAGGAAGTATTGTCTTGATCTTTTACATGAATATGGCTTGTTAGCTGCTAAACATGTTGACGCTCCTTTACCTGAAAACACTACTTTGAATCATATTGAAACTGTGGATGATAAAGCTTTGACTAATATTGGCAATTATCAAAAACTTGTTGGTAAGTTGATTTATTTAACTAATACAAGACCTGATATTGCTTATTCTGTTCATTGTCTTAGTCAATATATGCATGCTCCTTTACAATCTCATTTGGATGCTGCACTTAGAGTTTTGAGATACTTAAAAGCCTCACCTGGTAATGGTATTCAAATTAATAAACATGGAAATCTTAAGCTTGAAGCTTATGCTGATTCTGATTGGGCTAGATGTCCAGTTACCAGAAAATCTGTTTCTGGATATTGTGTGTTTCTGGGTGATTCTTTAGTGACTTGGAAAAGTAAAAAACAATCTACTTTGTCCAGGTCTTCTGCTGAGGCAGAGTATAGAAGCATNTTGCTAGCCTACATGCATTGATTCATGGCAAGTTAAACACATAACCTATACATGAATGCATGTCTTAAAGTATCTATTTAAATATATAAAACCAAGTTTATGTTTAAATAGAAATGCAAAGTCTAGTTATATAAGACTTAAAAACTAAAGTGATGTTTTATTACAAACTAAAGTTTGTACTTTGTCATTAACAAAACTTAGCAAAGATCGTTAAAATATAAATAACGTTTTTAGGCGATATTTGTATTAACACATTTCTTTACGGTGATTTAACTGAAGATGTGTATATGACTCTTCCTCCTGGTTTTGATGATTGTAAGTCCAAGGTTGTTAAGCTAAATAAGTCTTTATATGGCCTTAAACAGGCTCCTAGATAATGGAATGCAAAACTTACTTCAGCTCTTATTGAAATTGGTTTTGTGCAGTCTAAATATGATTACTCTTTGTATACTAAGAAGTCTGGGTATGTGTTTTTGTGCTTGCTTGTGTATGTTGATGATATTGTCATTACTGGCAATAATGTTGAAGAAATTGAGAAATTTAAAGTTTTCTTATAAATAAAGTTTCAAATTAAATATTTGGGAAAAATTAAGTATTTTCTTGGTATTGAAGTTCTGGAAAATGAAAATGGTATTTGTTTAAGTCAAAGGAAGTATTGTCTTGATCTTTTACATGAATATGGCTTGTTAGCTGCTAAACATGTTGACGCTCCTTTGCCTGAAAACACTACTTTGAATCATATTGAAACTGTGGATGATAAAGCTTTGACTAATATTGGCAATTATCAAAAACTTGTTGGTAAGTTGATTTATTTAACTAATACAAGACCTGATATTGCTTATTCTGTTCATTGTCTTAGTCAATATATGCATGCTCCTTTACAATCTCATTTGGATGCTGCACTTAGAGTTTTGAGATACTTAAAAGCCTCACCTGGTAATGGTATTCAAATTAATAAACATGGAAATCTTAAGCTCGAAGCTTATGCTGATTCTGATTGGGCTAGATGTCCAGTTACCAGAAAATCTGTTTCTGGATATTGTGTGTTTCTGGGTGATTCTTTAGTGACTTGAAAAAGTAAAAAACAATCTACTTTGTACAGGTCTTCTGCTGAGGCAGAGTATAGAAGCATGGCTTCTGCTACTTGTGAAATTATATGGCTTGCTAACTTACTTGGTGACATGGGTGTTAAAAACTTGTTGCCAGTGGTTTTGCACTGTGATAATAGCTCTGCTTTGCAGATTGCTGGGAATCTAGTTTTCCATGAGAAAACTAAGCACTTTGAAATTGATGTTCATCTTGTAAGAGAGAAAGTATCTGCTGGGTTTATAAAAACTGAGAAAATTCATACTTCTCTGCAGATTGCTGATATTCTGACTAAAGCTCTGGGTATTTATCAACATAAGTTCTTGTGTGATAAGCTTGGTATGTTGGACATGTTCACGGTTGAAGGTTAGAGGGAGGGTGTTGACTAAATGAGTCAAACCTTCATTCATAAAGTTCAAGGACTGTTTCTGTCATTACAGAAACATTACTAACACTAACTTTTATCTTTTGTCTTTGTTTGTATGTTTTATATTGTGCAGGGACTAAAGCTGGGAACTCCTAAAGATGGATGCTATAAAAGGATTGCATTGGATTAGTGTTTCATATCTTTTCTGCTTATCGCTGTCTTTCATCTCACAAGTCTCTCAAAGCTTTCTCTCTTGTATTAATATAACTGATCAATCATCTTGATCTAGTTTTGTTTTCTGTTTCTGTATTATAGATCATTCATTGTGATCTATTCTTTTCTGGTATTCTTGTATTGTAAAAGATTAATAAGTATAATTTGAATCAAGGGGTGGTTGGTTGGATTCAATCTTAGTGTTCTTATAAGTTTTTACAATCTAGCTTGATATTTAAACAAGTACTTGTTTAAAAATTCTTGTTAGAGAGTGGTGGTGTTGGTCGTGTGGTGGTGTTGGTGGTTGTGTTTGTGATGTGGTGGTTTCCAATCAAGAAAAAATAAATTGGGTAAATTGCAAATTATGTCCCTGAAAGTGGGGAAGAAGAAGAGGGTATATTAGTCATTTCACGTGCCACTTAACGAGAAAACTAACGAAAGTTAGTGAAAAACGCTTTTTTGGCATTTTTGCATGCCTTTTTCTCTCGGTGTCTTTTTTGCGTTTTGGACAACGTTAGTGACTAAATTTGCAGTTTACCCTATTATTATTGTTCTTTTTTTTCTCTTCCTTTTTTTATTTATTTATCTTTTTTTTTATTTTTTTAATTTTCCTTTTATATTTTTTTTCTTTTTTCTTTTTTATTTTATTTTTATTTTTTTTTATTTTATTTTTGCAAAGGACCAATATTTAATGTAGTTCACCTTCCTGAAAGAAAAAAGAAGAAACAATAAAGAGAAAACTACACATTTGGTGGTGTCTTCAAATTACTTCTTTTGACCGATGTTATGGTCAAAATAATACACATTTTGTCTAAAAACAAGTGTTTTAACATTTCTATTCTATGTTGCCTTAGGATAGAGGTCCACTTCACAGTTTAACTAATGAAAAAGACTTTGTTTGACAGAAATGATATATGATTTGTGAAAAGATAATTAGTAATATTCTAAAACCTTATGTATTTTTAAAATAAATATTTATTTTAGGAGACAGATGGAGTATTCTACATCAGTGTTTTAAAACCCCGGTTGACCTGATCGGTTGAATGGTTGAACCGTGAACCAGTCGGGTGAGCGAAATCCGGTTTTGAGAAAGAAAACATGATTGAATAGCTTGCTAAACTGATTGAATAGGGAACCGATAGCTCGACCGAATCAATTAGAAATCCGGTTTACAAAACATTGTTCTACATTTGACCCAACCATCGAAATGAACCAAACCACAATGAATGATTACTATCAACAAGAAGGGCCAAAAATACTACAATGTCTTGTAAAGCTAGGCCTCGTGAATTAAAGACATTGGCCCAACACTTCCTGGCCCGTGACCAATCTATGTAACATGCTGCCTAGTGCCTTCATTGAGACCACTGACCAAATTTGCCCTAGAAATAAATGAATAACAATCCTTTACTTTTCTTGAAACGGCTCAAGCACCAGAATTTGCACATACTCGTTTGTATTCCAATGACAATTGCTGAAATTCATAGGAATTTCCTAACATCAAATTTGTTTAAGCTTTGTCTATAGTTAAGTATGTACTTATTTTTTTATACATCAATGTATCAATTCATATTCATACTTGTTTAACTAAATATATTAATATTTAAGCTTGGGGTACAAAAGCCCTTAGTGCAGCGGTATATAGTAGTTTATCAACCAAGTAGTTCTAGGTTGAAGTCTCGATTAAGAAACTTGTGAGATAGTGGCTGATTTAAGTGTGTCGGTAATTTAAAAGATGGAACAAATAACAAATTTCAACAAATAAAGCAGAAACTTTATTCAAATTATCAAAACCAAATATGAAACAAATTTCAACAAACGGAAACTTTATTCAAATTATCAAAACCAAATACGAAACTAAATTCAAATGTATAAAATATAAAATTCTAATTCAAATGTACCAAATTCCAAATGTACAAATAATTCTAAAGCTATCAATCCTCATTTATAGGTTAAACTAACCGGAGTATATTAGTTTCCAAATTCTAACCAAACTTGTACAACAAATCACACAAATTACCAAATAACTCTTAGAGTTTATGACACTTTTCTAACGATCTTCACCGTGAATTCAACTCCAGTAACACCTTCTCGAAAGTTGAAAGTCATCTTCAAATTCAATTTTTCAAACGCTATAGATACTAGCTACAATTCAAACAAAACAGATACCAAAATCAATACCAGTACGCAAATTCTAAGAAAACCAATGTTGAATAGACAAACTAATTCAAATGCTATTACTAAATAGTCAAAAACAATGGGCCCAAAACTAAAATAGCCCAAGTATCAAACTATCGACAACAAAATCCCGAATTCATAAATCGAAAAACAAATCACAATTTTAAAGCAACGGTTCTCAAATACAAATTTAACAAGGAAGCTTTATTCAAACAAACCAAAATCAATTACCAGCCACATTCAAAGTACCGGTACAAAATTATAATTCAAATGGAACAAATTCTAATTCCAAAAATACAAAGAATTATAAAGTATCAATCTCTATTTAGCAACTATAGGCTAACCTAACCATCATATAATAGTTTCCAAATTATAACCAAACTTTTACAAAATTAACACAAATTACCAAAATTACCGAACAATCTTTAGAGTTAAAAAGGGTTTTAAGTTTTGTGTACAGATATGTATAAAACTTATAATATAAAACGTCAATTATTGAAATGAATGAACTATAAGCCTATTGTAATATCAATATAAACCAAAACTATACAATGCCAACAATATTTTGATACACTAGAAACAATTCGCAAGCTGAATAATAGTGTCACGGATTTTTTTCAAAGAACCTATTCAAAACTCGTTCATCAACCATATATTTTGCTATTTGTGGATTCTAGATAACTCAAAACTAACAGAGGAAAAATGCCTAATTTGCAGTTGCTAACTTGTAAGCAGGGGTGTCAATAGGGTCGGGTTGACCCGATAAGGCTTATCGGGTCGGGTCTAATCGGGCAAAAAAGCTTATCGGGTTTATTTGACCCGAACCCGATAACCCGATAGTGTTATCGGGTCAGGTTANATAAAACTTATAATATAAAACGTCAATTATTGAAATGAATGAAGTATAAGCCTATTGTAATATCAATATAAACCAAAACTATACAATGCCAACAATATTTTGATACACTAGAAACAATTCGCAAGCTGAATAATAGTGTCACGGATTTTTTTCAAAGAAACTATTCAAAACTCGTTCATCAACCATATATTTTGCTATTTGTGGATTCTAGATAACTCAAAACTAACAGAGGAAAAATGCCTAATTTGCAGTTGCTAACTTGTAAGCAGGGGTGTCAATAGGGTCGGGTCAACCCGACCCGAACCCGATAAGGCTTATCGGGTCGGGTCTAATCGGGCAAAAAAGCTTATCGGGTTTATTTGACCCGAACTCGATAGTGTTATCGGGTCGGGTTAGGGTTAAAAATAATGCTATCGGGTTATCGGGTCAACCTGATAAGACCCGAAAATCACTTTTCCATTTTTTAGTAAATACTTTTTATGTAAGTTACAATTTTCTACTGGTTTGAACTACTGAAGAAAAGTAGATGAATTTTGTCGCCGCCATCTTTGAATGAATTATAATCCAAAATGATTTGCACCATGTAATGAAAAATACGAACAATGTTTCATTATTTATTGTGACCAAGAACAAATATTTATTCTACTGCATGTACCAGTACCATCAAAACAATCATTCGAGGCGATATCTGGTTCAGGTCCGATGTTAATACAAAGTCAAATACAATTACAAGGAAGGGAAACTAAAAATAAACGATGCATTGATCTATAAATACCTACTCCCAGACTGCAATTGTTGGTATTGTTTGTTTCATGTCTTGTGTCTAGAACATCATATTTTAAGTAGTTTATAACCTTACTAGTCTGCACTTTAAGATGTATCTCAGTTACTTGCGTACCACTTTAAAAATCAATTGAAAAACTTTATTATACTGTATGTTAGAATGTAGATTAGCATTCAAAAATCACTAAATGAAATGGTACAAACTTTATTATACTGTATGTTAGTATGTAAATATGCATTGGTCGCAATCTGATAATATTATTATTATGGATGCAAAATGAAGTTCGCAAAATGAAGTTGTAATATTATTATTATGAAGTTGTAATAATATTATTACAATGACTAGTCTGCACTGTTACTTAATCGGGTCACCCCAATAACCTGAATCACCCGATCTGACATAACCCGAACCGAATCCCACCCGAACCCGATAACCCGATTCTTAATCGGGTCGGGTTGCGGGTCACTTTTAAAAATTCAAAACCCGACTCAACCCGACCCGACAAACCCGATAACCCGACTCGATAACACCCCTACTTGTAAGTTATATTTGTAGTCTTGTAGGACCACATTAAAACTGATACATGAACCTTCGACCACCACTATTTCCAAAGCGAGTCAAATCCATCACTTTTGAGCACAAAAAGTATTGATATATGGATCATATGATCTGATGCATCAATGCATGGGTCATCTTCATATTAACATATGGAACTAGCATAACCACACTATTTCTACATAGTCTGGACCCCAGAATTGAGGTGTCACAAAAATACTAGTTAACAAATGAGTGGTTCACTAGTATTATTTGCTATGAAATTTGGAATTTGATTGGATGATTTTAATAAAACTAAAAATTGTCGGTTTTGGCATGAATTGAAATGTAAGGCTGGCCACAGAGGGCCGTAAAACTATCGGTCTAGTGAATATGCGACTGATGTCAAGTTCGGTCGAGGTCCAATGTGGCAACATCGGTCATCAAAGGGAAAACAATGTCGGTCTCAAATTTGACCGACTTTACACACACAAAACACAAACAAAACCCCTTTTTTTTCCTTTTATATAAAATACAATACATGGGTGGCACTTGGGTCGTGTCTGGTCGCTAGATAGAGAAAGCTGAGGTGGCAGCCAGAAAGATGATGCAATATAGGTCACCACTGTGCCTAGCCTAACTCCTGACTCGATAACACCCATACTTGTAAGTTATATTTGTAGTCTTGTAGGACCACATTAAAACTGATACATGAACCTTCGACCACCACTATTTCCAAAGCGAGTCAAATCCATCACTTTTGAGCACAAAAAGTATTGATATATGGATCATATGATCTGATGCATCAATGCATGGGTCATCTTCATATTAACATATGGAACTAGCATAACCACACTATTTCTACATAGTCTGGAATTTGGAATTTGATTGGATGATTTTAATAAAACTAAAAATTGTCGGTTTTGGCATGAATTGAAATGTAAGGCTGGCCACAGAGGGCCGTAAAACTATCGGTCGAGTGAATATGTGACCGATGTCAAGTTCGGTCGAGGTCCAATGTGGCAACATCGGTCATCAAAGGGAAAACAATGTCGGTCTCAAATTTGACCGACTTTACACACACAAAACACAAACAAAACCTTTTTTTTTTTTTCCTTTTATATAAAATACAATACATGGGTCATCGACTGTGGCACTTGGGTCGTGTCTGGTCGCTAGATAGAGAAAGCTGAGGTGGCAGCCGGAAAGATGATGCAATATAGGTCACCACTGTGCCTAGCCTAACTCTAAGTTTTGATTATGTTCTACTTAATGCATGTAAACCAAATCTCAGTCCTATACTATCTGAAAATATATAAAAAAAAGTTGGATTATCTCTAATGCTAATTGATGTTTATATTACTTTATACAGTAGGAGTTATAATCATAAACTTACTACAAGTATAAGTTTGCTTGAACAAGTAAGAAGAATCTATTATAAACGCAACTCATTTGTTAATTCGGAAAATATTTATTAGGGCTAACTAGTTAGATGAGTTTTTGTCCTTATGATTTAAACTGCATAATTGTTGTGGTGCTAGAACATTATGAATTGTTAAACCGCTTCGATTTTTGTCCAATTTTTTCTATCATAATCAGTGAAAACAAAGATGGTTACATTTACCAAATTATCAAATATGAGGAACATTGTTCCATTAATAAGTAGTTACTAGTAGGTCGTTACACTCTAAACTCGCAACCACTTATTGCTTTTCATTTTCTCATCGCTCGCTAGCAAGAGTTGTTGTTTCTTCCACTGTGGAATGAAACTAACCATATATAGTAACCAATTTCAAAATCAGCTTTGAGGGCCACAATCTCAACAAATCATTTTCATTTTTGCCACACAATTTTATTTTGGTTTAATGAGATGATCTTGTGACCTCTGTTTTTTTCCATTGAATTGCATTAATTCTTCTTCTTTCCTTGTGCTTCTCTCAAGGGGAAATATATTCTTTAGCACCTCTTCAATTAGAAGCAAGGTCCTAAATTCTTGTAGCTCCTTGATCCTATTTATTTTTTGATATATCTAGGTTGTTGTTTCTAAACAATCTTGTGGTATCTTAATATTTTGAAAAGGGGAAATTTAAGTTCTTAATATGGAAAACAAGAAAGGGAACATTTTGATGCAACGCTACGAGCTAGGAAAGTTGCTCGGTCAGGGTACATTTGCAAAGGTCTACCATGGCCGAAACCTGAAAACAGGTAAAAGTGTTGCTGTGAAGGTGATTGATAAAGCGAAGGTGATGCAAAATGGTTTGATTGACCAAATCAAACGGGAAATATCCGTGATGAAGCTGGTTAGGCATCCGAATGTGGTTCAACTTTATGAGGTTATGGCTAGTAAAACTAAGATTTATTTTGCCATGGAATTTGTTAAAGGTGGCGAGCTTTTTAATAAGGTTGCAAAAGGAAGGTTGAAAGAAGAGGCTGCTAGAAATTATTTCCAACAATTAGTTGCAGCGGTTGATTTTTGCCATAGTCGTGGTGTCTACCATCGCGATCTAAAGCCAGAAAACCTCCTCCTGGATGAATTTGGAAACCTCAAAATTACAGATTTCGGATTAAGTGCTTTGGTTGATACTAAAAGGCATGATGGTCTTTTGCACACAACATGTGGAACACCAGCTTATGTTTCACCTGAGGTAATAAGTAAGAAAGGCTATGATGGTGAAAAGGCGGATATTTGGTCATGTGGGGTGATCTTGTTTGTTTTGCTTGCGGGCTATCTTCCCTTTAGTGATGCTGATTTAATGGGAATGTACCGAAAAATCAGTAAAGGGGAATTCAGATGCCCACACTGGTTCCCGCCCGAGGTACGGAAATTGCTTTCAAAAATTCTTCATCCCAATCCAAACACAAGGATATCACTAGCTAAAATCATGGAAAATTCTTGGTTTAAAAAAGGATTCAAAAATATTGACACCCATTATCAGCCACGAAGTGTTGTCGATGTTGACAATGTGTTCAAATTTACAGAAAGCCCAGGGGGTAGTACTAATGATCTTAAAGGACTTGACGAGAAAACACTTAAAAAAAGTTCCTCCATGAGTACTTTGAAGCCGACTAGCATGAACGCATTTGACATCATATCACTTTCTCAAGGGTTCAATCTTTCTGGTTTATTTGAGGATGAAGTTCCAAATAAGAAACCCGAGTCCCGTTTCTCGACCAAAAAATCAGCTTCAGACATTATGTCAAAACTTGAAGAAGTGGCTTCCACAGAGCAGTTTCAGATAATGCACATGCTAGATGGGACGGTAAGGATGCAAGGCTGCAAAGAAGGGAGAAAGGGGCAGCTAGCCATAGATACAGAGATATTTGAGGTAACTCCGTCCTTTCATATGGTAGAGATGAAGAAGTTAGCTGGCGACACCATCGAGTACGAAACATTTTGTGATCAAGGATTGAAGCCATCTTTAAAAGACATAGTTTGGACATGGCATGGTGATCAACAAGCCACAACAAGTGCCACAGATCATTCATGATAAAATTAAGTTTCACCTTTAGCTTTTATTCCAAAAAAAACACATCCACTTGAGTTTATACGTGTGGCAAATATGGAATTCTTATTGAAAAAGATGCAGTCGTAAAAACTTTATGATTTTGTTTGATAGATATATTTTTGTTTTTCAGTACTAATACGCATTGTGACGTGTATGTTTTTGTTGTTGTGATCGGATCACAATAGCCAACTTTAGCGTAGTTCATCCAACTAAACATGTTTCACCATATAATGCTGTCATAAAATTTATAACTGTAAAAACTGATCAAACCTGCAAACCTCCAAAACCTCAATATTTCTAATGAACACGCGGTTAATCTAAACCTTGTTGAAATCGAAACGCATGAGGAAATGAACTCCGACACTGATTATCCCTTCACTTACCATATCCAATGAACATTTTTAGTCTAGATAAGATTTAGATGTAAATTTCTTTGGTAGATTCTAGATTTGTNGGCTCTGATACCATATTGAAACTAGAGAGAAATGTGTGAAATGAATGAAAGATGAATTTCCATTAAACTGAAATGTGAGTACATTGTGGTATATATACAAAGAGTCAAAGCTAAAGTCAACTAATGCTAAAGTCAGCTAAGCTATGTAACTAACTAATCAAACCAAGTTACATCATATCACATATAACTAAGCTTCTCCTTAGTGTAATCTACATCTTGTGAGCTGAGTGTCTTCTTGCATTGAGCACTGTTCCATTAGCTTGTACTGCAGACTTTGACTTCTCAACATGGGTCAATTCAGTATCTCCTTTATCCCCCCCCCACAAGTTGGCACTGTGTAAGGATCACAGGTGCTCAACTTGGACAAGCATTTGTAATGGAGATATTTACTTAAGCCTTTGGTTAGAATGTCTGCAACTTGTGCCAGTGAAGGAACAAAGATAGGTTTAATCTGACCACTCTTTATCTTGTCCCTAACAAAGTGACAGTCTATTTCAATGTGTTTGGTTCTGGCATGCTGGACAGGGTTGTTTGCCAGAGCTATTGTAGAAACATTATCACACATGACAAGAGATGGTGTAGGTATCTGTATTCCCAAATCAGAGAGCAAGCATTTGAGCCAAGAGATCTCACAAGTACTATCTGCTAGGGCCCTATATTCAGCTTCTGTGGAAGACCTTGAAACCACAGATTGTTTCTTAGATTGCCAAGATATAAGACTGTTACCTAGGAAAATAGCAAATCCTGAGACAGACCTTCTTGTGGTAGCACAACTGGCCAGTCACTATCACAATAGGTAGTTAACTCCATAGTATTCTTAGTTGGGAAGAATATACCTTGACCAGGACAAAGTTTGATATATCTGAGGACCCTGTGGAGTGCTTGAAGATGTGGAGTTCTTGGACTGTGTGAGTATTGACTAAGTGCTTGAGCTGCAAATGAGAGATCAGGCCTTGTAATGGTGAGGGAGATAAGCTTGCCAACAATTGTTCTGTACTGAGTAGGATCAGGGAGAAGTTCACCATCTGTATCATTAAGCTTGGTTATTGGATCCATTGGAGTTGCCACAGGTTTGAAATCAAGGTAGTCAACATGTTTGAGAAGATCCATAGCATACTTTCTCTGACTCATTGTAAGACCAGATGAGTTTCTGAGTATCTCAATACCCAAATAGTAGTGAATTGGACCTAAGTCTTTTATACTGAACATGTTGTGAAGTTGATCTTTGATATGTTGAAGAAAGGTAGGATCTTTGCCTATTAGTAATATATCATCAACATAGACTAAGAGAGATGTCACAGAACCTTGATGCTTGATTGTGAACAAAGAAGTATCCACATAGCTTTGTTTGAATCCCAAGCCAGTTAAGAATGTAGTCAGTTTATCAAACCACTGTCTATTAGCCTGTTTAAGTCCATAGAGGGATTTGGTTAACTTGCAGACTGTGTTGGGAGGAAACTTGTGATTGTAGCCCGGAGGTATGGTCATGTACACATCCTCATGTAAATCACCATGGAGAAAGGCATTATTCACATCAAGTTGTTATATTTGCCAGTCATTGTGAACTGCAATAGCAATTAAGGTTCTGACTGTGGTCATCTTTGCAACTGGAGCAAATGTTTCTGTATAATCCACACCTTCTTGTTGGTTGTAACCCTTTGCTACTAGTCTGGCTTTGAATCTTTCAATTGTTCCATCTGCCCTGAGCTTGATTTTGAATACCCATTTGCATCCAATGGGGTGCTTGTCAGGTGGTAGAGTTGTATAGATCCAAGTATTGTTCTGCTCCAGTGCATAGATTTCCTTGTCCATTGCTTCCATCCATCTTGGATTCTTAGCTGCCTGAATAAAAGATTGTGGTTCTACAAGTGCATCTGTACATGTTATAAAATTATGTGTCTTGGGTGTTAAATTCTTATAATTTATATATTTAGAATGGTGGTGTTTGGATGTTATGTTGTTGATCAGAGATGGTGGTAAAGTATACTTGAAGTCCTTAAGAGTTGTTGGTAATGTTTTGGTTCTGGTTGAGGTCCTTCTTGGTTGAGGTGGTGGTGTAGGTGTTGGTTCTGGTGATGGTATAGGGGATGGTGTAGGTGTTGGTTCTGGTGATGGTATAGAGGATGGTGTAGGTGATACTGTAGGAGATGGTATAGATGTTGGAATAGTAGAAGGATTTGAGGTAGATGGTTGAGTAGACTCACTGGTAGGGGTAGATTCAGGTGTAGGTGTTGAGTAAGTATGGATAGTTGCAGATGGATAAGATGATTCAGTATTGGTTGTGGTTGTAGTGTTGTTTGGGTTAGTGGTGATGAAAGGTTCTGTTGTAGGTTGAGGTGGGTGAATGGTAGAATATTGAAGTGGTGATGTAAATGGGTCAGAGTGATGGGTTGATTTGATGTTGTGGAAAGGAAAAATTGATTCATCAAAGAGTACATGTCTGCTGATGATTGTCTTTTGTGTGTGTATGTTGTACAAGATGTACCCTTTTTGGTTCTGTGGATAGCCAAGAAAGACTATGGGTGTGGATTTGGTATCAAATTTGTCACTGGTGTGTTTGTACACATGTGCTTGGCATCCTATGACTCTGAGATGTTCAAGGTTTGGTACAGTCTTGTAAAGTACTTCATAGGGACTTTTGTAATTCAGTATCTTTGATGGTAATCTATTGATAAGGTAAGTTGAGGCTAGGATACAGTATCCCCAAAGATGAATTGGGAGGTTTGCTTGATAGTATAAAGACCTTGCCATTTCCAAGAGGTGTCTGTGTTTCCTTTCCACTCTTGCATTCTGTTGTGGTGTATAGGGACAGGATGTTTGGTGTACTATACCATGTGATTGAGTGAAAGTGGTGAAAGATTGATTGAGAAATTCTGTTCCATTATCACTTCTAATGACTTTTATTTGTGTTTGAAACTGTGTGTTAACATAGGAATTGAATATTTGAAGTGTGGAACACACATGATGTTTGCTAGGAAGAAGATAAGTCCATGTTGCCCTTGAACAATCATCAACAATAGTGAGAAAATATGTACATTTATTGATTGTTGGGTGTTTATAGGGACCCCATACATCAAGATGAATAAGAGAAAAGATACTAGTTGCATGTGAAGTACTGTTTGGAAAAGGTAACATGTGTTGTTTAGACAATGGACAAGTTGTACATTTTGTTTCTGTGGTATTATGAAAAAGAGATGAGATTGGCTTGATTTTCTTCAGAACTTGAAATGAAGGATGTCCCAACCTTGCATGCCATAGGTAGGTAGAAATGAAACTTGACAGAACTGTAGAAGATGTAGTGGTAGGTGGTGGTGTGAGAGTGTAGAGTCCTCCATGTAACTTGCCTGTAGTCTGGGAGCCATCATGGCCCTGAAATATACACTTATTATGAGTAAATGTGACAGCTGAGTGTGTTGAGTTTGTGAGTCTACTTATAGAAATTAGGTTATAAGTGAATGATGGTATGTAAAGTACCCCTTTGAGTGAAATGTTTGGTGTGAGTTGGACTAACCCAGTCATAGTGACTGCTGTTGTGGTGCCATTGGGTAGAGTAATTGTGATTGGTGTGGTGCAATGTTGTAAATCAGTCATTAGGTGTAAACATGTACAGATATGGTCAGTAGCTCCACTATCAATTATCCAAACTTGCTTAAAACCAGAGGTAAATGTAGCAATAAAGACATACTTACCTGCCATATGAGGTAGATTTGCTGCTGTGAATTCCTTTAGGCCTTGGTTTTGCATCATCAACAGCATCTGGTTCAATTGATTCTGCATTTGATCCATCTTGCAATACACATAAGGATCAGTGTTGTTGGATGTGCTAGGTGTAGTTTCCTGTTCATCACTAACTTCCTCATTCCTAACAGTAGCATTGACAGATCTTCTATTACCATTATTCCTTTGTGATTGTGGGACAAACTTTCCATGTAACGGATGGCCTAGAGGATAACCAACAACCTTATAGCATTCACTACCATAGTGACCTTCTTTTCTACAATGTGAACATGTAATTCCCTTCCTGAAAGGTGCTCTTTTGTAGCCTGAAGTTTGATTTGGTGTGTTATGAGCAGTGTTTGACTTTGAGGTCTGGTAATTGTTCCTATTGGTGTAAGTGTTCAAGGCTGCAGGCATGGTTACAGGGTTAATCTTTGTGATATCCCTCTGCTTCTCCTCTTGTCTCAACATACTATATGCCTTAGAAACCATTGGAAGTGGTTGCATGAGCAGAATTTGACCCCTAACATTGGTATAACTGTCATCTAGTCCCATCAAGAATTGAATCAACCTCTTTCTTTGTTCCCTTTCACCATTAGTTTTCCCATTCTCACAATCACATCTGCATGTACACATGTAGGGAGTTTCCAATGCATCTAATTCATCCCAATAACCCTTCAATTTGTGATAATACAGTTCCAATGGAGTGTTTGCTTGTTTCAATTGAACTATGTCATTTGAGATTTGATAGATTCTGTGTCCATCCAATTGTGAGTAGTGTTCACTGAGTTCATTCCATAATGCATCAGCAGTGTTAACAAAACTCAAATTGTTTCCAATCTGCTCTGAAACTGTGTTCAAAATCCAAGAAATGATCATGTCATTTGCTCTCTCCCACAGTGATCTGATTGGTGAATTCATTGAGGGTTCTTCAAAATCACCATTGACCAGTGAGAGTTTGTTTCTTGCATTTAGTGCAATCATCATTGATCTTCTCCATGTACTGTAGTTTTCAGATCCAGATAGTTTCTTTGCAATGAGAATCAATCAAGGATGGTCTTGATGATGAAAGAACAGGGGATGATTGGGTGAATTGATATCATTAGGATCCTGTGTCATGTTGTTTGTGATTGGTGTGATAGGTGGTATGGTACTGGTGCTTGTAGTGTTATTCATGGTGAATGAAGGTCGTTAATGGCAGAATTCTGTTAGAAATTGGTGTATGTAAAATTGGCGGGAAAAACGGTTAATTGTTGAATTTTGTTATTCTTGATGATTGGTATGAATCTGGATGTAATTATGGTGTTATTCATGAATCTTGAAGTGTTTTGTGATGAATTTCTGATGAAGAATGATGGTGGTCAGTGATGGTTGTTATGGTGGTTTGTATGGTGTATGGTGGTTTGTTGTGGTGGTTGTTGATAGAATCAGTTGGGGTTGTTATGGTGGTTTGTTAGAGCACTTGATGGCTCTGATACCATATTGAAACTAGAGAGAAATGTGTGAAATGAATGAAAGATGAATGTCCATTAAACTGAAATGTGAGTACATTGTAGTATATATACAAAGAGTCAAAGCTAAAGTGTCAACTAATGCTAAAGTCAGCTAAGCTATGTAACTAACTAATCAAACCAAGTTACATCATATCACATATAACTAAGCTTCTCCTTAGTGTAATCTGCATCTTGTGAGCTGAGTGTCTTCTTGCATTGAGCACTGTTCCATTGAGCACTGTTCCATTAGCTTGTACTGCAGACTTTGACTTCTCAACATGGGTCAATTCAGTATCTCCTTTAATATATGAACATTACCATGGCCTAAGATAGTAAATACACTACTATGCGCATGTGTTTGGTTTAGTCGATACATTAAGGTTGATACAGGCTCTGCTGCTTTGTCAAGGTTGTTGGGAGGTTTCTGGAGAGTTCCAAAGCCGTATACGAGGGTGTGCAAGGTGTGCTACCAGACAGAGCCTCAAAGTTTTAGGTATCATAAAAATAAAGCTAGATCGTAACAATATATTTTCATGTTTAGTTATCATGTAAGGGGATTTGCACAGGGCCTCCGGGAGCCCAGCTACGACACTCCGTAGCCCAGGTACGACACTGTTGGAGACAAAGAGTCCATAAGAAACGACATTATAAAGTTAATTAATTAAGCGGCGAGTGGTAACTATAACGCGGCTATAAAGGAATGCATTACATTGCTATATCCAAGTAATTAATAATGCAAGGAATTGAGACATGTAGAAGTTTGGAGTAAGAAATAAACACAAATACTCATGTGGGCATACAAATTACTGTAAATGCCTATATTGTAAATGCCTATACTGGATTAATCACGCATTCTGACAAATGGTTAAAATCACAAAACCTCAACAAGAAACCCTATGTGTGATAAGTTTAGTTAAACACTAGTTAAAGATGATCGACAAACCACGAGTCAGACCATCTTTTATTAAAATTTGCGAACTGTTATGCTGTTTTTTTCCCTTCCTGACTATGAGCACGTTCTAAGTAACCGTAAAAGCAGCCTAGCCTAAAATCAGTTGGAGTACTAAAGTTACAATTTAACAAGCAAGACCAATCATGTTAGAAAGGGCATCTGAATAAGGACTTTCATCAGAGGTGCTGGTCTACATGGAGGGGATAGTAATAATATTATTAACAAAAAAGTACGACTCACCGTGATTTATATATGCAAGTCATGCTTTTCATATGAAATTATAAAGGCTTGGAAGAGAAAAATATATAGAGGAACGGTTTTAGTGCAAAATTAGTTTTAGCCAGAATATTAATGCATGAGATGTTGGTCTGCATTTGATAGCTCCACAAACTATATGTGTGGCCAATATAACTGATTATTTGAATAAAACTATAACCATGTTCCTGCGTCCTGCGCAGTTCAAAAGAGTTCTGTAAGGACATAAATTGGAGTACTGCGACATTTAAGTCGTGACCATGAACCATATTCCAGGTTTTGATCGTTACTAAACGGACCATACTGTCAACAATTTTATTTTTTGGGTTTAATGAAGTAACAAGTCAGAAATTTTCAGTATAAATAAATATAAATATAAATATAATATACAACAATTCAAAAAATACTCACCTAAAATCAAATTGTCTAAGCAGCATGCAAACATTCTAAACCATCATCAGTCCCTATCCAACTTGAACCACTATTTTTTGATATGTTTCTTGTCTTCATTAGTTCCCTGATATCACTAACACGGTCCCATCTCCCAGCATCTGCTAAAGCATTTGATAATGCAACATATGCTCCGGGTCTGCTATCACGACTTAACTTAAAAAGCTCATTGGCTGCAATACTGGCCATCTCTACATCACCATGTAATCTACAAGAACTAAGCAATGCCGCCCAAACATCAGAATTAGGCTTTTCAGGCATTGACATTACAAACGACAATGCCTCATTTAACTTTCCTGCTCGACCCAATAGATCAACCATACAAGCATAGTGCTCCATATGTGGTTTCATGGCGTAATCTCTTTCCATAATTTCAAATATTTCCTGTCCTTTAGAAACCAGACCCGCATGTCCACAAGCTGAAAGAGCACTAAGGAAAGTAACATGATTAGGTCTAATACGATACACGTTTTGCATTCGACCAAAAAGTTCAAGTGCTTCACTTGGATCGCCATTCTTCCCATACCCGTCGATCATTGAAGTCCATGAAAACACGTTCTTTACTTTCATACCATTAAAAACTGCTCTCGCATCTTCAATCCTCCCACATTTCGCGTACATGTCAACAAGAGCACTTTCCATTTTAATATTATTTGCAAACTCAGTCTTCATGAGTTGACCTTGCACCTGTTGCCCAACTTCAAACGCCGATAACAAAGAACAAGCTCCAATAATACTCGCAAACGTAGACATATTAGGCTTAAAATCCAATCTCTGCATACTAATATAAACCTCAACCGCCTTCTTAGCCGTCTCAACCAACTTACTATACCCTTCAATCATCGCATTAAACACCACCACATCTTTCTCACCCGTCTTCTCAAACACCTCCTCCGCATCCTCCACGCACCCTTCTCTCATATACCCCGAAATCATCGACGTAGAACACACCACATCCTTGTCCATCATAAAATCAAAAACTCTCCTCGCATAACCAACTCTCCCACTCTTCACATACAAATCAACCAACGCAGTCGAAAGCACATCATCCACAACCACACAAGACTTGACAATCTGTCCATGAACCTCTTTCCCAATCCTACACCAATTTCTGCAACTCAACGCCTTCAAAACCATGGAAAAAGTATACCCATCAGGCCTCTCACCACACAACACAAGCCTCCTAAACAAATTTAAAGACTGACCCACATCACCATTTTTCGTATATCCCGCAATCATGTAATTAAAAGCAGTTAAAGTCCGTTGAGGCATTTCGTCAAACACTTGGCGTGCATAAACCAAACAAGAGCATTTTAAGTGTAGGATTAATAATTTTATAAAAATATTAGTATTGGGTTTGTATCCAGTTTTGAGAATATGGGTGTGAATGTGTTGGCCATGTAATGGGGTGTTTGAGTTTATGTAAAATTGGAGGGTTTGTGCGAGTGAAGTGGAAGTTATTAGTGTGTGATTATTAGTGGTGTTTGTGATGGGTTTTGAAGTGGGGATTAAGGGTTTTAGTAATGATGATTTGCTCATTGTTTAGTGTGTTATGTAAACCATTTTCAATTTGGTTTTGGTTTTAAGTTGTGCAGGTAGGCATGAGGCATCACTGTGTTCATGTAAAATTGCTTTGCAACAAAAATGGTTGTGAGTGTTTGACCACATGCTACAGTTAAATTACAATTGGGAAGTGGTAGGCCGGGTGTTATGATCATCAAATTCATCATTTTCATTTAAGCGTCTTATCACCATTCATCATACCATAAAACCAACTATCAAACACATAAAAATACATCTTCTTATACAAACATATCATGCAATATACCCTACAAACACGTAAAAAATGAGTGCACCACCAAACCCGTGCAAAAAAGGGGGTTGATGCACGGTTGGAAGGGGGTATAAAGAGGATCATGTGTGGTGGTGGTCACCACCGGTGGTGCACAAATCATCGTTACACCCAATCTTACAGGCTACCACCTGATGTACCAATTTATATCAACGGTGGTGCACCAATCATCGTTACACTCAATCTTATAGGCTACCACCTAATGTACTGATTTATATGGGTGGTCTACTTTTGTCAAATCAATTTTTTTTCAAAAGATGGATAACATTGAAGTTTCAAAAGAATTTAAGAAACAAGAAGAAAAGATGTCGAACGAGCTTTTGATATTATGCAAGGTATTGGGTACAACAAGCACAGACATGCACTATGAACAAGATATGGAGAATCATGTATTTTTGCATTATATTGCATAACATGGTAATAAAATTTCAATATTTCGTAATAAGTGAATTTAACGAATTGTATGTTCGTCTTCAACCAGATGTACAACGTACTTGGATCGAAAGATGCTACACACAATGAAAGAAATACAAGGAATAAGCTATCGGATAAAAAATGCACATTGAGATGACCAAAAGAGGAATGGTCGGAAACGGTCACGATATACCCAAGTTAGGTGCGTGCATCTGAGTAGAAAAAGACTTGTCCACCCCAAGTAACTTGAACAGGGAAAACCTCATCCGTTTGTTATAAGCATGTGTTACATGCGTAAAATTTGCATAACACACATATAACATCTTATCGGCGCAAATTAATAAAAAAATAATTGCACACGAATTAATAAAACAATGCAAAGTATATATAGGAAAATAGGTCATGACGACATCAAGTTACATGTGTGACCCTGTTAGCTCACCGTCTTCTATTAGGGTTTATTTCCATCGACATGGTTGTGATAACATTAGGTTGTGGGTGTGAAGGTGTCATGTTAAAGTTGTGACGCGTCACAAAGGCCACCTTAGTCCACTGACCCGTCACAAGAAATCACAAAAAACATCTTCTGGGAACTTTTGATGATTACATCAGACATGCCAAGCACAAACTTGAAACTTTGTCCTTTTCTTTCATTTTTCGTCCAAATGAGAGCAAATCTTATACGTTTACAGCAAATGCATTCCCAAAGACCTAAAAGTCAAAAGAAATTATTTTAAGCAATAAATGATACAAAGTGCATGAAATTAAAGGCTAAATGACCTTTAAAAAGAGTGTGGTTTTGCACTTCATCACATATAATGTCTATATTAATTTGAAGACAAAAATTTACAAATTACCACACATTAGTATAGTGGCAAGGTAGCTTCCTAATCAATTAACTAACCAAGGTCCAAATCTTGCATTACTAAATATTTTTAGTTAATATAGCTATTTTTCTATTGTTACATTTTCTTATTTGTAGTTTCTTTAGAGTTTTTATTTATTTGTTTTCATTGATTATTGTTAATTTATGAGCGGTTTTCGTATTTTTTAAAAATTCTAACTGAGTTTGTGTGTTTTTGTGTTGTGTTTCTTTTAATTTTTGTGTTTGCGTTTTTGTGTTTGTAAGTTTCTTGGTTTTTTTTGTTGTAGGTTTGTTTGGTGCCCAGAAACAGAGCACGGAAGAACATGGTATGCAAATGATATTTTTATCATTTTCATTTTAACCCTTGTTGTTATGTTTTTTAGATTGTTAGTTCCTTTAATTATTTTTCCTTACATAATTAGTCCCTTATTTTTACAATGTTAGTCCTTGAGTTATTTTTTCTTATATTTTTACTCTATATAAATTTTGGTCTAAATGTATAAAATAAAATGTTTCAAGTTTGAAAGGAAGAAAAAAAAATGACAACTCACTGGCGCCTATAACATGTTATAGTTGGGGAGAATATTTTTCAAAATTTGTGTTATAAAAATATTATATGGTAAAAGCTAACGTGACGACGCCTATTATAGCTATAAGTGTTATAAAAATGTTATATGGTAAAAACTAACGTGACGGCACCTATAATAGCTATAAGGGCCAACTGATCCGACTCCCTAATACAAGTGTCTCAAATAACTTACAGAAGCTTATGAAAATTATAGGTATTTGTAGGGCTGTAAACGAGCTGAGCCGAGCCCGAGCTAAACCAGACTCTAGCTTGGCTCGTTTATGTTTAGTGAAGTTGGAGCTCGAGCTCGCTCGTTTTGAGCTTTAAAGACAAACACAAGCTCGGCTCGATAGTTATTCACAAAGCTCGAGCTCGGCATTGTTTATGTAGTAGGTTCGATAGAAATGAGTCAAACCACAAAGAGCAAATTCTTCAATTAGACAAGTCACTCAAGTTTTTTACCTTTTATAGATAAAAAAAGTATTTTTTCCAAACTAAACCTAGCCGTCTGCGTCTTTTTTTAGAACTCGACAAGTGGCACAAAAAAGTCACTTAAAAGTACAAAAAATACAAAAGTCGCTTAAATTAAGTAAAAAAAATACAAAAAGTAGCTTACTTTTTTTTCCTACTTGACGACTTATAATCAAAAGTAAAAGAGTCCGCAAATTGCTTGGTCTATTTTAGAAACACACACTTTTTTTGGTTCTAAAAAAGAGGTAAAAAATTTAAGGGACTGATCTAGTCACGACCTCAACCACAAATGGGCTTTTAACTTATAGTTATCCCGTAAACACACCCACGTACTAGCATATACTCCGCTTTTAACTCAAGCAAACAAAAACTCTTTTCAGTTTTCACTCACATCTCCTAATCTCTCTAGGGTTTCTAGGGTTTACACCATCACCACCTTAATTACCTCTACAAAAATGGACCCATCAAAGAAACGCAAAACAGAAGACAACAACAACGGCCTCACAACCACCCCAACAACCACCCCCTTAACCCCATCAGACGCCCGCAAAATCCTCGAAACCCTAACCAAAGACCAGCTCCTCAACATCCTGCAGCCCGTCCTCATCCGCGACACCGAAGTCCTGGACTCCGTCCGGGCCATCGCTGACACCGACCCAACTCAGCGGAAGCTCTTCATCCGCGGCATTGGCTGGGAAACAACTTCCGAAAAGCTCCGTAGCGTTTTTTCGACATACGGGGAATTAGAGGAAGCCATAGTTATAACCGATAAAGTTACGAATAAGTCGAAAGGGTACGGGTTTGTGACTTTTAAACATATTGATGGGGCAATGCTGGCTGTTAAGGAGCCTAGTAAGAAAATTGATGGGAGGGTCACTGTTGCGCAATTGGCCGTTAATAGGGAGCTGGGTAGTGTGGATGTTAGTATGAGGAAGATTTATGTGGGCAATGTTCCGTTTGAGATTAGTTCGGAGAGGCTTTTGGCGCATTTTGCGGCGTATGGGGAGATTGAGGAGGGGCCTTTGGGGTTTGATAAGCAGAGTGGGAAGGCCAAAGGGTTTGCGTTTTTTGTGTATAAGAGTGAGGAGGGTGCGAGAAACTCGTTGGTGGATCCGATTAAGGTGATTGATGGGCATCAGATGAATTGTAAGATGGCTACGGATGGGAAGAAGAAAGTGGGCGGTGGGGTTCAGGGACCGAGTGGTGTGGGTGGTGAAGGTGGTGCTCCGGGGTCTCATGGGTCGATGCCTGGGTCTATGAATACTGGTTATGGTATGGGTGTTTTCTTGTTATGTTGTTTTATGATATTGCGTGTCTAATATGTTTTTGATTTTGCTGCTTATAGGCTTATTTATTTTTGGAAAAGCTCATAAGCCCACTTGTTCTGGCTTACGAGCTTATCAAGTTTAACTAATTAGCTTATGAACTTAAAGAAGCATTAAGCTTAACTTGATAAGCTCAAAAGCTGAAATAAGTGGGCTTACAAGCTTTTTCAGAATCAAATAAGCTGGTAAGCCGGAAAATAAACTAATTAAAACACCCCTTAGTTTGCAAATAAACAATTTAAACATCCCATAGAGATGTTACTAAATTTGTGATACTAAAAATGGCATTGAGATAAGGTATATTAGCATTTTAAACAGATGTTTATCAAACGTATATGTCTATATGAGAGGTCAGGATCGAGACTTGTTATAAAGTGGTTTAATAGTACACTGGATAAGGATGAACACAAAAGAGATAATCTTTTGACGTACTTGTAACTTGTATCCAAATTGATTATGTTCTTTAATGGTGGTTATAGGTGGGCCACCATCTTACGGTGGGTATTCTGGTGGGCGTCCGCTGCCTCCTCATCAAAATCCACCGATGAATTCTTCAGTGCCTCCAGCAGTTGGCGGTGGCCACGGCTATGGTAATCAAGGGCCACCTTCTTATGGTGGTGGTAGTGGTGGCGGTTATGGTGGTAGTGGATATGGTAGTGGTGCATTCAGCAGCGGCTCACATTATGGAGGTGGGGCTCCCTCTGGGGACTATCCTGGACCTGGGTTAAGCAATTACGGGTCGTCTATGAATAGAATGCCTCCAAGCTCAGGAGGAGGGTACCCTGATGGTGGCAGTTATGGTTTGTCTTCGGCTTATCCAACACAAATGCACCAGCCACCACCCGGTCCCAGAGGTCCTCCTAGTCAGATGTATCATGGCGGGCCACCTTACTACTGAGGTAATTTTTGTTGTTTTTCTCTTTTTATTTTGCTTCAAGATAACCTCTTATATTGCTCTATATTTACAATAATCATGGTTAGACAGATGCATATTGCATATTCTATACATTGTCAGTATTGGTCACTTTAGTATGCAATAGTGTCACGTTTGGTTCTCGCACGTACATTTCTTATCTTGCAATGGTTCCTCCCTTTCAGATTCTACACGATGTCAAACATATCGGTTTCTCCCTTTCAAAATGTTTAGTATTTTATAAATGATAGTTAACTGCCTTGGAGTATAACAATGTTTGTTTTGGTCTTTTGCTTTTTCTGTGCCTGTATTACTACTTTTTCTAATTCGTACTATTGGTTACCAGAAGTGAAAACCAGCAGCTAAAAGTCCATATGTTAGTTTTTCTTTTTTATAACTGGTTGTTTTCTGAGTTGATTTAATAACTATGTCCCGGGAAAGTATGTGTTCTATCTGTTTTGGCTGTTTGTGGATTTTCTTTTCGTGATTTACATTTTATTCTGAGCCTCGCATTGTTAGGCTTTGTTTTTGTTCTTTTCTTCATAATTTCTTTTTTCTTTTTTAATCCATGATACCAGTTGTTATTAATTTTAATTATTACTATTTTTTTTTGTTTTGTATATAAACTAAAGTGTGATGGACCAAGTCCTGATCTTATGTTTCGTTACTCGTGTAGTCGTGTATAAAACAATAATCCTATATCTATATCTGATTTAAGTGGCTGTTTGTATTTTCTTAAATTTACCAGTACTCTAGATTCAAGTGTTTGCAGTTGCTAGGTTGCTATTCCTGTGGATCACTGTGATCTAGCATCAGCAATTTGATCGATCTGTTTAGGGTAACATATTTTCTTTTTGGAAAACGCAGTAGTTCCTTACGTCTCATATGTTTTGTAATCTTTATTTGCAATAAAGCTGCAATAACGTTTTGTGTGATCTATGTTGCACCTTGCTTGTTTTTTTGGCAAAATGATTTCATTATTAGTAAACTCAAGTTGCTGATTCTGCCTATATCTTGTTTTTTTTTGGCTTTCCTTAGGGGATTTACAGACACTTCCTACTGTGGTTTGGTATGATTTTTGCTTTTCGGTGGAGTTTCTTGGATTTTCTATATATCTCTTGGTGTCTTTTTTTATAAATTATGTGTAAAAAATGTGTTTCATTATACTTCGAGGGTGAGACATTGCGCCTGTCTTAATTATTACATACATCTCTCTTATTTATTTATCTGAATGGAAATAATACACAATAAATAAAGTTTTTGTAGCATTGAGCATACGAGTGTCCATAATCTTTGAGCAAACTTTTAAGTGGTTAACTGAATAAGAACTACAAGATGACCATTGCTATTTGACTCTGGGCTGATTATTATTAGGTCTTCTTTATGTAATCAGTGTCACTTAAAGAATTTGGCTATTGGCTACTTTTCAAGTTAAACATGTTACAATTTGTTTGTTGCTGTTTCAAAAAACCCGTGGTTTCAGTGATTTGCTTCTTTTCTATGATCGGACATAATCTACTTATGTTGCTTTAATTTGCCAGCTTGCTATTATGAATTGAGTTAAATGTGGGTATTTGGTTCAGGTCTATGAGAGCTCCTTGGACGCAAATGCTTTAAATGGTTGTGCTGATTTCATGATTCATGGCTTGACATAAATGGACTGCTGCGTGTACCTTTGTTGCCGCTTCACTCTATTTGTCTAATTGAGTTGTGGTTTTGTGCTGGATCTTAGTTTCTTAGTTATTTTTACCTGTAGTCAGTATGCTTTATCTGTGTTCAGAACTTGCGAGCTGTTATATTCTCTCTTGATGGAAGTTTGTAAGACATTTGTTATAGTTACTGGAATATTATTCTAGTGTGTGGTTCTTAGCTGCAATATATGTTTATCTTTGACTTGAGAGTTCAATGTTCGGTCAACTGCAGAATTATTGGTTTGTATGTCAGCTGTTTGTTGCTAGACTCTATGTTGACATCATTATAATTCTTAATTGAACTATTTTATTGCATCACAACATGTAAAGGTATGTTTCTCGAATACCTCTAATTGCCGTATTTAGGTGCATCATTTGCATCCCTTGCTTGATTGGAGCTTTGAAGTTTCTCTGGGCTAAGATATGTGTCAATCCATTTAACATTATGCATCAAATAGTTACTTACTAGATTTTATGCTTCTGATTTCTGAATTTCTCGTATATATTTTTGATTCTCTTACTGTCATGATCTTTTGTGGTATAGCTAGGGAATTTTAATCTTTCTTATATTCTTTTTATGTATTCTGTAACTGATACTTGCATTGTAACCTGGAACTTTCAGCCTTCGTTGTGTGGTATTTCAGTTCTGTTTGTTTGCACTGAGGTAGCATCTTACTGCTAAAAACCTCTAAATTGTCATATACAAAGTGCTCTAGGCCAGTTGCTGACATTATTTTTGTGGTACTTTTTTCATCTGGGTGTCTAAATCCTAGGTTTTCAGTCTAGCTTCTCTAGTGATAAAAATAATAGGCAAAGATGAAGGAATATCTTGAAGGAGCCCTATGCTTTTTTGTAAACAACAAATAATAGATTTTCAGGTTTTCGGATCGTCTATCTCTTCTATGCTACAAACCAGCTCAGTAGCTCACCCAGGCTATAGAAATGTGATGACCATATTCTTCAAATGTTTACTAGATCAAGGCGATTGTATGCTAGTATGTTACTTGCATTGTGTCTAATATGGTGCATGTGCATAAGCAAGAGCGTATTATAGCTTCATTTGTCAAATCAGTTGCATGGTCTGCTCTTTTTTACATGCTACACAAAGACGATCCTGATGTCAAGCTTAGTTTCCGTCTATGTAAAGAAAAAGTACATTTACATATCTAACTACAATTCTGTGTTTTTAACAAGGCTGAACGTATTCTGTGCTGCCAGTGCTTTTTTAACTTGCTTTGTAAGGCCATACTCCACATATTTTAACAGATTCTGTTTCTGTCCCGCACCTAACAAGAAGATTATGCTAAAATTTTTGATGACAGAAATAAGTTGTAACATGGATACTATTACTATAATGTGAAAATAATGTTTTCTTTGCTGAACTATTGCTACTTGACTGATGGGCGGTATGGCATTTTGTTGCAACTATCATTCCCGAGTTATTGAATGATGCAAGATACTATTAAATGAATAACTTTGATATTAGAACTTGGTTATTAGCACGTTATGACAATATCAAGTGTTCCCCTGGTATAGGGTGCTGTCTTTAGTGTTCTCAAAATTGTTGTCTGGTTGCAGTGCATTGATACTTTGAAGATCTATATTAGTTAGGATACAATTTGAATTATTAGTTTGAATTCTCTCCCAAACTCGAACTTTCAAAACCTATATCGCCTTCTATATCTGCTTCTGTATTTTGCTTGCTTGACATTCAAAAGCAATGTTCCTTCAATGAATTTTGACCTTGGTTCTGACATCGTTTTGGCTAAACTGTCTCTTCTTTGAGGTAATATATAGGGTGGGCAATTGGGCATGTCATAGAAGTCACCTTAGCTTGTACAGCTGTGAGGAATCTCACTAAAAGTTGTAATCTTTTGCTTAATTGAATTTATGTTGGGGTCATAGTGTTGATTTTTCTATAACTATTTTTTGGTTGAGTAGTTATCGGTATTTGTTATTTTGAGTTTTACACACGAAGGCGTGTAGGTTATGTTTTGCTATAAAGTCACCCGTCGCACTTGATTTTGGTTCACATGCTCAGAGTGATAAGGGTCATTATTAGTTGTGAATTATATTAAGAAGCTGGTTTATGGTAACATTCCTACTCGAGGTTGTTTTGTGTGAAGTAATTTTTTACAGCGTAGCAGTGTCAACTTCTAACAATCCATTATTTGGATCGAGTTCGGGTCTCATTGTTGTGTAGTGTTCGGTTGTATATCACTGGGGAAAGAAACAAGGTCTTTTTCAGAACCAGTGTTGGGGGTTTGGCTGCGTTTCAGATGGTTAATTGAATGGTTCAACTGGCAATGTTATAAAGATGAGGGGCTTGAACGTTGGGTTGTTTGTGCCCAAGTCATTTGTAATTACTTGTAGCCAAGTCATTTGAAGTAGTCAATTTAGCTCAAGATTTGTAAAGTATTCTCTAAGTGATGGATATATACCTAATCAAAGTTATCATTTGAGTTTATTGTATGTGCCCTTTTCATTTTATAAACTGACGTGTTAAAAATATTGTGATTTCTCGAGTGTCGTCTCTTTAGCAACATGGGCAGTTCAAGTAATCCCACTCAAGGGTTTTGATGATCAATGCATCACAAAGTTTGTGGTCATGGTGCTTACTATTTACTAATGTCAACGGGTACCAGTTTTGCTAGAACTCGGTTGGTTAGAAGATTGTGACGACTCGTCAGTTTTGCATGTGTGGAAGCTGGTATCGTCCTAAGTTTTTATCGAACAAGCTACTTGCTATCACCCCACTACTTTTCTCCCATCATCCTACCTATTCTGCCAGTCCCGAATGGGTTTTAAACATGGACCAGAAACTAAAAGTCAAACCATTTCTATCCACAGAAATCAGTATGTGCCTAAACCCATCTAATTTCCAACATACCATATAACTTTTTGTTATCAAGAATGGATTGGCCTAACTGGGCGGCCTAATAAGTAAATTTCTCGACACGGACGTAAGCTTAATTTGTTTGACCGATTAGACTCCAACTTTTAATCACCCCAAAGATTACCATTAAACCTTCATTAACTTTTTTTTTTTTTTTTTTTTTTTTTTTTTTTTTTGAGCATAGAACCTTCATTGACTCCACTTATGCGTAAAAGCAAGAATGTTAGAACATATTTCTGAGCAATCTACAATGCCTGATATAAGATATAACAACATTTTCACGTTATACATAAGTAACGCACATTTTAAACAAATTTTCCATGAAGTTACGATCAAACCAGCCAACCAGGCTTCACAACTTTTGGGTCAACTTAAAATGTACATGGGTTGGCGGAAACGGTTCTTAAAGCACCCTTTGAGGCAAGTTAGGGTATAGATAATTAAAGGGGTTAATATACAAATACTCACTAAACTTTTCAAGTAAGAGCGCCTAAAGTAACGATATTTCATTTTGTTCATTTAAGTTATTGAACTTATAAGAATTAACATTTAGATTAGTATTCTATATAATTTCAGGGTTAATATAAGTGACTTGAACTCATAGTTCTGGATAAGTCAAGTAACATAAATGTCTTGTTTCACAGGTTCAGTGATATATAAGTATATTTTTATAAGTTCAGTCATCCGAATGTCATGTTTCATAAGTTCAGTAACCCAAATGAACAAAATGAAAGTTCATTACATTAGACGCCATTTTCTTAGAAAGTTTAGTGACATATTTGTATATTAACCCGAATTAAAAATGTTGCGTGATAAATTTTGTACAATTCTAGACCTATTTTTTCCCCTTTTATCAGCTAACCAATCTTTTTTATATAATAAAACAAAACCCATAGTGGGTACTTTCGTATTTCGAAAAAAAGAATATTTCCTTATTAGGTAATAACTGAATTATTATAAACTTTTTAGAAGATATGTTGAATAAAAAAGAGTTTAAAAATTTCCTGATTTAGTAAAAGAATTGATAAATTCGTTTTTGTATATTTATACGTAAAAAAACAAACAATACGCGTGTACTTTCGGGCTAATATTTCATAGTTATGGACCAAAGTGTAAATCTAGAGAAAAAAAGCGGATGTTCTTCTATCGATCTATCCCTTCCCAGTTTCAAGAAGAAAGAAAAGAAAAAGAACCACACGAGACTTGATTACATACAAACAAAATCTCACATCAAATCTTTGTTTCACTTTATCATTGGCGAACTCATTCAAGGTATTAAATCAATCTTCATCATCTCTATAGCCCAAACTCTTATCATATATCCAATTCAATCCTTATTTAATTATCTTATCATATAACCATCTGATATTCGAACAAGTTCGATCCATAGGGCCGATATGATAACTGTTTGTATTCTTATTATTCGAATATGTTGTTATTTGGATTTTTATTGTCCTGTCAAGAAGCCAAAATAGATTTTGTCGATAGGGGCCTTTAAAATTTTTACAAAGAGTAGTTCGCAAGTGTTTGACATTGCTTATTTTCTGCGCATGGCACTAAAAGTATTACACTGTGCACTCTTATTGTCATATTGAACCTAAAATCTTTAATAAATGCGTTCGAAGTATTCTTATAGTTTTTTTTATTTTTTTTATTTTTTTTATTTTATTTTTTTTATTTATTATTATTTTTTTTTACCGGTAATGTAAGTGTTTTTATTTAAACTCTTACTCTTTATAGCTTAATTAATCATGGGTTTATGTGTAAAGTTTGTAACTTATTTGCTTTATGGGTTTATGGGTTCATGATTATTTATGGCTTTGTCACTTTTTTACTTAACTTCGTTGAATTTACGTTAATTTTAGTGTGTTCAATAGCCCTATGAGCTAAACCATGTTGTGGAAAATTCAGTGTTGTTACAAGTATGGATTTTTAGCAACATGCATTAAACATAGCTTTAGTAATTCCATTTAAATTTCAAAAGATGATAAATCTACAACATATTTATATTGATGTTCTTTATTTTCAATTACATAGTAACACAACCATTAATATTTCAACATAAGATTAAAAAATTAAATTGGTCTAAATTATCAATACTCAAACGCAACGCGATAGCTAAACTTTGTACATAAAGATGACATGTCTATGAAAGTACCAAATAGGACCTTTTACCACATACATTAAACATAATTATAAATCAAATTAAGAACCATAATTAAAACAAAACACAAAAATCAAGCAATTTGTTCTTTAATAAATAAAATATATTATCAAAAATTTTAGAAAAAACCCTGCGCGTGCGCAGGCATTATAACTAGTTATAGGTACAGCATTTGATTGTATAAACTATAAAGTATAAACACCCGCGATTGATAAATAAGTATATACTGAACTTGGGCAATAAATACAACATTGGACTTGCTCAATTGCAATCTAATTTGAATATGAGTATATGACATTCTTACTATGTAAAGTTGTAAACAATTGGCACGATATATAATTACATCAAACCATGCTCTTTCGATAAACTGAATACTTCTGGATTCAACAATTAATTTAAAAACAATGTATTGGCTAACTTATCTTCAAAGTTAATTTGTGAATATACTGTACGGAACCCTTGTTTCGAGACCTCCCCATTCATACGAAATTCTCATGAAGATGATGTAAAGTAGTTCTATACATATGCCCATCAATGTGAAAAATAAATGTAATATCTAAATGATGATGAACAATATTAGTCGGCCATGAACTTTGGGTTTGTGAGGGTATCCTCCACGAAGGGTTAAAACGGTAGTTCATGCTCGCTCATGGGAGGTACCAAATAAGCAAAGGCGGAGCCACATGGAGACTAGGAAGGGCCATGAGCTCATGACCCTCCTAGGATTTGTTAATTTACATTATATACCCTTGTACTTATACATACTTTATGTTCTAAATCTTAAATTTTCTAAATAAATTATGATTTGGCCCTCTTAAATTTCATGAATGACGCTTCGGCCCTCTTAGAAAAATTGACCAAGCTCCGCCACGGCAAATAAATAACTTACAAACGAGAACTAGCTAGCAAAGACAGTTTTCCGGTTCACTAGAGTAAACAGAGATGTTTTGGCTAACGGAGAAAGCTGAAATCACCAATGAAATTAACATGAGAAGAAAACAATGGTTTGTCCTAAAGAATAGAGTATAGTATCGGAATTGAATGGCCATATATATATTTGTGTGAGATGAATAAACGGAGTAAATGAATGGGATTTTTATACTCATTAGTACATTGAATGGTTATATATTTTTCCTTTTAATGTACAACAAAATAAGATGCACAAATAGTGCCTTCAATGGATGTAAAATTGTATGTTTTTTTCCTTTTTTTTTTATTTTTTATTTTTTTTTTTTTTTTTATATATATTATAACTGGTTGTTTTCTGAGTTGATTTAATAACTATGTCCCCGGGAAAGTACGTGCTCTATCTGTTTGAGCGTTTGTGGATTTTCTTTTTGTGATTTACATTTTATTCTGAGCCTCTCGATGTTAGTCTTTGTTTTTGTTCTTCTATTCATAATTTCTTTTTTCTTTTTTAATCCATGATACCAGTTGTTATTAATTTTAATTATAACTATTTTTTTTTGTTTTGTATATAAACTAAAGTGTGATGGACCAAGTCCTGATCTAATATTTCGTTACTCGTGTAGTCGTGTGTAAAACAACCTATACCTATATCTGATTTAACTGGCTGTTTGTATCTTCTTAAATTTACCAGTACTCTAGATTCAAGTATTTGCAGTTGCTAGGTTGCTATTCATGTGGATCACTGTGATCTAGCATCAGCAATTTGATCGATCTGTTTAGGGTTACATCTTTTCTTTTTGGAAAACGCAGTAGTTCCTCACATGTCTCATATCTTTTGTAATCTTTATTTGCAATAAAGCTGCAGTAACGTTTTATGTGATCTATGTTGCACCTTGCTTGTTTTTTTGGCAAAATGATTTCATCATTAGTAAACTCAAGTTGCTGATTCTGCATATATCTTGTTTTTTTTGGCTTTCCTTAAGGGATTTACAAACACTTCCTACTGTAGTTTGGTATGATTTTTGCTTTTCGATGGAGTTTCTTGGATTTTCTATATATCTCTTGGTGTCTTTTTTTATAAATTCTTTGTAAAAAATGTGTTTCATTATACTTCGAGGATGAGACATTGCGCCTGTCTTAATGATTACATACATCTCTCGAATTTATTTATCTGAATGGAAATAATACACAATAAATAAAGTTTTTGTAGCATTCAGCATACGAGTGTCCATAATCTGGGCTGATTATTAAGTGGTTAGCTGAATACGAACTACAAGATGACCATTGCTATTTCACTCTGGGCTGATTATGACATAATCTACTTATGTTGCTTTAATTGCCAGCTTGCTATTATGAATTGAGTTAAATGTGGGTATTTGGTTCAGGTCTATGAGAGCTCCTTGGACGCAAATGCTTTAAATGGTTGTGCTGATTTCATGATTCATGGCTTGACATAAATGGACTGCTGCGTGTACCTTTGTTGCCGCTTCACTCTATTTGTCTAATTGAGTTGTGGTTTTGTGCTGGATCTTAGTTTCTTAGTTATTTTTACCTGTAGTCAGTATGCTTTATCTGTGTTCAGAACTTGCGAGGTGTTATATTTTCTATTGATGGAAGTTTGTAAGACATTTGTTATAGTTACTGGAATATTATTCTAGTGTGTGGTTCTTAGCTGCAATATATGTGTATCTTTGACTTGAAAGTTCAATGTTCGGTCAACTGCAGAATTATTGGTTTGTATGTCAGCTGTTTGTTGCTAGACTCTATGTTGACATCATTATAGTTATTCTTAATTGAACTATTTTATTGCATCACAGCATGTAAAGGTATGTTTCTCGATTACCTCTAATTGCCGTATTTAGGTGCATCATTTGCGTCTCTTGCTTGATTGGGACTTTGAAGTTCTCTGGGCTAAGATATGTGCCAGTCCATTTAACATTTTGCATCAAATAGTTACTTATTAGATTTTATGCTTCTGATTTCTGAATTTCTCGTATTTATTTTTGATTCTCTTACTGTCATGATCTTTTGTGGTATAGCGAGGGAATTTTAATCTTTCTTATATTCTTTTTATGTATTCTGTAACTGATACTTGCATTGTAACCTGGAACTTTCAGCCTTCGTTGTGTGGTATTTCAGTTTTCTGTTTGTTTGCACTGAGGTAGCATCTTACTGCTAAAAACCTCTAAATTGTCATATACAAAGTGCTCTAGGCCAGTTGCTGACATTATTTTTGTAGAGTAGTGTTTTTTTCATCTGGGTGCCTAAATCCTAGGTTTTCCGTCTAGCTTCTCTAGTGATAAAAATAATAGGCAAAGATATGCTTTTTGTAAACAACATAATAGATTTTCAGGTTTTCGGATTGTCTATCTCTTCTATGCTACAAACCAGCTCACCCAGGCTATAGAAATGTGATGACCATATTCTTCAAATGTTTACTAGATCAAGGCGATTGCATGCTAGTATGTTACTTGCATTGTGTCTAATATGGTGCATGTGCATAAGCAAGAGCGTATTATAGCTTCATTTGTCAAATCAGTTGCATGGTCTGCTCTTTTTTACATGCTACATAAAGACGATCCTGATGTCAAGCTTAGTTTCCGTCTATGTAAAGAAAAAGTACATTTACATATCTAACTACAATTCTGTGTTTTTAACAAGGCTGAATGTATTCTGTGCTGACAGTGCTTTTGTAACTTGTTTTGTAAGGCCATACTCCACATATTTTAACAGATTCTGTTTCTGTCCCGCTCCTAAGAAGAAGATTCTGCTAAAATTTTTGATGACAGATATAAGTTGTAACATGGATACTATTACTATAATGTGAGAATAATGTTTTCTTTGCTGAACTATTGCTACTTGACTGATGGGCGGTATGACATTTTGTTGCAACTATCATTCCCGAGTTATTGAATGATGCAAGATACTACTACTAAATGAATAACTTTGATATTAGAACTTGGTTATTAGCACGTTATGACAATATTGAGTGTTCCCCTGGTATAGGGTGCTGTCTTTAGCGTTCTCAAAATTGTTGTCTGGTTGCAGTGCATTGATACTCTGAAGATCTATATTAATTAGGATACAATTTGAATTATTAGTTTGAATTCTCTCCCATACTCATTCAATTTTCAAAACCTATATCGCCTTCTATGTCTGCTTCTGTATTTTGCTTGGTTGACATTCAAAAGCAATGTTCCTTCTATGAATGTGGACCTTGGTTATGACATCGTTTTGGACTTTTGGCTAAATGCCTAGTCTCTTCTTTGATGTAATATATAAGGTGGGCATGTCATAGAAGTCACCTTAGCTTAAGGGGGTATATGTCTTCTTGATACAGCTGTAATGAATCTCCCTAAGTTGTAATCTTTTGCTTAATTGAATTTTTGTTGGGGTCATAGTGTTGATTTTTCTATAACTATTTTTTGGTTGAGTAGTTATGGTATTTGTTATTTTGAGTTTTACACATGAAGGCGTGTAGGTCAGAGTGATAAGGGTCATTATTAGTTTTGAATTATATTAAGAAGCTGGTTTATGGTAACATTCCTACTCGAGGTTGTTTTGTGTTAAGTAATTTTTTACAGCGTAGCAGTGTCAACTTCTAACAATCCATTATTTGGATCAAGTTCGGGTCTCATTGTTATGTAGTGTTCGGNTTATTAGTTTTGAATTATATTAAGAAGCTGGTTTATGGTAACATTCCTACTCGAGGTTGTTTTGTGTTAAGTAATTTTTTACAGCGTAGCAGTGTCAACTTCTAACAATCCATTATTTGGATCAAGTTCGGGTCTCATTGTTATGTAGTGTTCGGTTGTATATCACTTGGGAAAGAAACAAGGTCTTTTTCAGAACCAGTGTTGGGGGTTTGGCTGCGTTTCAGATGGTTAATTGAATGGTTCAACCGGCAATGTTATAAAGATGAGGGGCTTGAACGTTGGGTTGTTTGTACCTAAGTCATTTGTAACTTGTAGCCAAGTCATTTGAAGTAGTCAATTTAGCTCAAGATTTGTAAAGTATCGAGTAGTCAATTTAGCCAAGATTTGTAAAGTATCTCTAAGTGATGGATATATACCTAATCAAAGTTATCATTTTGAGTTTATTGTATGTGCCCTTTTCATTTTATAAACTGACGTGTTAAAAAATATTGTGATTTCTCGAGTATCGTCTCTTTTGTAACATGGCAGTTCAAGTAATCCCATTCAAGGGTTTCCAAGATCATTACATCACAAAGTTTGTGGTAATCGTGCTTACTAATGTCAACGGGTACCAGTTTTGCTAGAACTCGGTTGGTTAGAAGATTGTGACGACTCGTCAGTTATGCATGTGTGTATTGTCCTAAGTTTTTATCGAACAAGCTACTTGCTATCACCCAACTACTTTTCTCCCATCATCCTACCTATTCTGCCAGTCCCGAATGGGTTTTAAACATGGGACCAGAAACTAAAAGTCAAACCATTTCTATCCACAGAAATCAGTATGTGCCTAAACCCCTCTAATTTCCAACATACCAATATACCATATAACTTTTTGTATATCAAGAATGGATTGGCCTAACTGGGCCTAATAAGTAAAATTTTAGACACGGACGTAAGCTTAATTTGTTTGACCGATTAGACTCCAACTTTTAATCACCCCAAAGACCATTGAACCTTCATTAACTCCAGTTGTGCGTAAAAGCAAGAATGTTAGAACATATTCTTGAGCTATCTACAATGCCTGATATAAGATATAACAACTTTTTCACGTGCTTTACATAAGTAACGCACATTTTAAACAATTTTTTTCATGAAGTTACGATTGAACGAGGCTTCACAACTTTTGGGCCAACTTAAAATGTACATGGGTTGGCAGAACCCTTGTTTCGAGACCTCCCTACTGGTACCAAATTCTCGTGAAGATGATGTAAGTAGTTCTATACATATGCCCATCAATGTGAAAAATAAACGCAATATCTAAATGATGATGAGCAATATTAGTCAGCCATAAACTTTGGGTTTGTGATGGTATCCTCCAAGAAGGGTTAAAACGGTAGTTCATGCTCGCTCGTGGGAGGTACCAAATAAGCAAAGGCGGAGTCACATGGAGACTAGGAAGGGCCATGACCCTCCTAGGATTTGCTATATTTACGTTATGTTATATACCCTTGTATTTACACATAATTTATGTTATAAAGCTTAAACTTTTTAAATAAATTATGATTTGGCCCTCTTAAATTTCATGAATGACCCTTCAGGCCTCTTAGAAAAATTGACTAAACTCTGCCACTGCAAATAAATGACTTACAAACGAGAACTAGCTAGCAAAGACACTTTCCTGGTTCACTAGATTAAACACAGAGATTTTTTGGCTAACGGAGAAAGCTGAAATCACCAATGAAATTAACACGAGAAGAAAACAATGGTTTGTCCTAATGAATAGTATCGGAATGGCCATATATATTTGTGTGAGATGAATAAACAGAGTAAACGAATGGGATTTTTATACTCATTAGTACATTGAATGGTTATATATTTTTCCTTTTAATGTACAACAAAATAAGATGCACAAATAGTGCCTTCAACGGATGTAAAATTGTATTTTTTTTTTCTTTTTTTCTTTTTTTTTTGTTTGCGCCTAATATGGCAAGCTCTTTGAACTAGAACTAACCACCAAAAGCTTAAGCTTAGAATTTGAATCTGAATCGCCCTTTGCACGGCGGGTAATCGTTTCCATATTCTTGTACAAACTTTGTTGGACCATCTTCTGCATCAACTTTTTACCTGCACCCGCATCCTCTTGATTAGTAGGCGAACTACATGATAACCTTCTTGATAAGGGCCCTGAATGAGGCCCCATTTTCATTTGTCTCTCATCTTTAAACCATTGCAATAACTTTAGAGCTCGTTTTTGCGCCAGTGGGCTTCCCAACAAGGCAAGTTGTAGAAGAATGGGCACTATTCCTCCATCTGCCATTTTAGCTCTTTGCAAAGAGCTTTGATGAGCTAATATCATCAACACGTAAGCCGACAACTCTTGTGACTTTAATTTATCATCCCATGTCAAAATCTCTATTAAACATTCGGGCACCATTGGACTACTTTCTAAGGCCTTTTTCCCCATCGAAGTGACCACTAGATTCCCTAATGTTGCAAGAGATTTCTCTGATGCCTCTTTTAAAGACGACAACTTTAAGAGAGTGTGTACCACCTCGTTTGTTGCCAATGAACCAACATTATCTATGACAGTCGATAGGTTATACAATGTGCCCAAGCACGACATTTTAGTGTCGACACTTGAATCCGAGTCAAGCAAGTGTATCACTAGTGGCAGAATCTTCGATGAATCAATAGGGAACTGAAGGTTTACTAGTGAAGATAGCGACATGATGAGCTGCGCAAATTCATCTTTGGCTAATTCTTCAACACCAATGTTTTCAGATAACTTTGATAAGATTCCTGCTTCCACCATGAGAGCCTTATTCCTGTCAAACCAAAAGTAACATAAATATTTTAACATATAGGGGGAAAAAAAACCATTTTGTCACCTTTTAATCTTTCTACAATTCTACATATTCTGTACATGGTACAGCAGGCTAGAAAAAAATATGTGTGTAGATGGGCCCTTTAAGTACTAACCCACAAGAAGTTAAGGAACATTATGCTTAGCAATTAGTCAACATGTTTTAAAACTATATCCAAGTTCAAGAAAAAGATAGTTACAAAGTCAACAAATACATCTTTCAATATCATTGTTGTGTTTAAGACAATATAGCTAGTTAATCAAATGGCTATATTTAATTTTGTTTGTCACTAATTACAAGCATATTTTAATTTTAGCATCTATTGAGATTCACATATACTATCTTTTTGTATAGTTTCATGTGTATAATGAGTTAATAATCAAAGTTATTTCTAAATGAATTTATACCTAAAGTTTGAAAATTAGATACTAAAACACCAAAAATAATATTTTTTAGACAACATGATCTTATGAATAATATTGATCAGAAATTGTCTGCCTAACAACTGCTAATATTCCACTTCCAACTCATTCCTACCATCGTGGATTATAGTGGAGAGTCAATGCAACCTATGGCTTATGATTAAAAATACTGATTAAACTAAATAATTGTACGTATGATTAATTTTTAATCAAAATATTAAAATATTATGAGTGAATTTTTATTTAAAAGTTGTATTCAAATGAAAATTTGTCATGAAAAAAGTTGCAATCTTTGTTTGGCACAAGGAAAAGCTCATTTGAAAATCATTCAAATAATACAAATTTCTTGAGTTGTGATTTCTTCTATAAAATAATACAAATTCCATGGAAGGGTCAAAGTTGGCCACTAGTCGATGTGAAGTTGGTTCTAGTCCCATTAATGTGCATTGCCACTTTAACCAAAGCTCCACACAATGCTTGGACTAACTCATTTAATTTAATCAATCGGATTTCTATAACAGGATTTATATATATATAATCATTTTCGGAAGATAAATGAGAGTTATTACATTAAATATGTCCGAAAACGACGTATATCAAACTAGTGATCGTTTACATATTGTAATTTGTTTCATGCCTATTGTAACTGAGTTGAAAAAATCAGCATCAAAATTTTCCAAAAAGAAATAAACAAAATAGTGTGAAAAGTATGCAATCAAATAATGAGATATATACTTTTGTGGGCATGAGCTCAGATAATGCCCACTTGATTAATTTTTTAATATCAATGCAATTGTCCAATGAAAATTCATTCAATATATTGAGGCTTTTAAAGTTATTAATTTTATGAAAGTTTGTGTATATCGTATAACTCATATAAACCACAAATTGCTAGACTAGTGTATAGTAATCACAAGCATATATCATTAAATAAAATATAATCAACCTAAATATGAACTCATCACGTATTTAATCACTTCATTTTGTATCTTAAACAAATTTACGTATCATGTATAATATATTTTCTCCAAGTAGAAATCAATGTAAAGCAGTAATGATTTTTATATGATTTACATAATATACTAAACAAGAAACTTACGTGCAAGTGCCATTAGCAAGCTCAAGCAAAGCTTGTATAGCCAGTCTCCTATGTGGCGCAATATGTTCCGAACCAACCATGGCCACCAACGGCTGAATAACACCGAGATCAGCCATCAACTTTCGTCGTTTCAAGTCATCTCGAGCAAGTCTCTTAATCTCTATGGCCGCAATCGCCTTTTCGTCCTTGCTACCGAAATGAAGCCTCTTCACTGACTTTTGCATGATTGTCGACACTTGAATCCGAGTCAAGCAAATGTATCACTAGTGGCAGAATCTTCGATGAATCAATAGGGAACTGAAGGTTTACTAGTGAAGATAGCGACATGATGAGCTGCGCAAATTCATCTTTGGCTAATTCTTCAACACCAATGTTTTCAGATAACTTTGATAAGATTCCTGCTTCCACCATTATAGCCTTATTCCTGTCAAACCAAAAGCAACTTAAATATTTTACCACATTAAAAAAAAAAAAAAAAAAAAAAAAAAAAAAAAAAAAAAAAAAAAAAAAAAAAAAAAAAAAAAAAAAGTCATGTTATCACCTTTTAATCTTTCTACATATTCTTTATAGCAGGCTAGAAAAATATATGTGTCTAGTGTAGATGGGCCCTTTAAGTACTAACCCACAAGAAGTTAAGGAACATTATGCTTAGCAATTAGTCAACATGTTTTAAAACTATATATATCCAAGTTCAAGAAAAAGATAGTTACAAAGTCAACAAATACAACTTTCAATATCATTGTTGTGTTTAAGACGATAAAGCTAGTTGATCAAATGGCTATATTTATTTTTGTTTGTCACTAACTTTATTGAACTATATGTTGCATCTATTTAGATTCACATAAACTATCTTTTTTTGTATAGTTTCATGTTTATAATGAGTTAATAATCGAAGTTATTTCTATATGAATTCATACCTAAAGTTTGAAAATTAGATATTAAAACACCAAAAATAATAATATTTTTTAGACAACATGATCTTATAAATTATATTGATCAGAAATTGTCTGCCTAACAACTGCTAATATTCCACTTCCAACTCATTCCTACCATCGTGGATTATAGTGGAGAGTCAATGCAACCTATGGCTTATGATTAAAAATACTGATTAAACTAAATAATTGTACGTATGATTAATTTTTAATCAAAATATTAAAATATTAAATATGAGTGAATTTTTATTAAATGAAAAATTTGTCATGAAAAAAGGTGTAATATTTGTTTGGCACCAGTTAAAAAAACTCTTTTGAAGATCATTCAAATAACATAAATTTCTTGAGTTGTGATTTCTTGTATAAAATAAAATAAACTTATGGAAGGGTCAAAGTTGGCCACTAGTCGATGTGAAGTTGGTTCTAGTCCCATTAATGTGCATTGCCACTTTAACCAAAGCTCCACACAATGCTTGGACTAACTCATTTAATTTAATCAATCGGATTTCTATAACAGGATTTATATATATAATCATTTTCGGAAGATAAATGAGAGTTATTACATTAAATATGTCCGAAAACGACGTGTATCAAACTAGTGAGATCGTTTGCATATTGTAATTTGTTTCATGCTTTTGCAACCGTATTACAAAATCAGCATCTAAATTTTCCAAAAAGAAATAAACAAAATAGTGTGAAAAGTATGCAATCAAATAATGAGATATATACTTTTGTGGGCATGAGCTCAGATAATGCCCACTTGATTAAATTTTTTATATCAATGTAATATCCAATGAAAATTAATCCATTTAATAAATTGAGGCTTTTAAAGTTTATGTTATGAAAGTTTGTGTATATCGTATAACTCATATAAACCACAAATAGCTAGGCTAGTGTCATCACAAGCATCATTAAATAAAATATAATCAACCTAAATATAAACTCGTCACGTATTTAATCACTTCATTTTGTATCTTAAACAAATTTACGTACCATGTATAATTTTGCATTAGCGTATAATAGTTGCGATTATTATATAAAACTACATGATGATATATTTCTCCAAGTAGAAATCAATCTAAAGCAGTAATCATTTTTGTTATTTGCATAATATACTAATTAAACAAGAAACTTACGTGCAAGTGCCATTAGCAAGCTCAAGCAAAGCTTGTATAGCCAATCTCCTATGTGGCGCAATATATTCCGAACCAACCATAGCCACCAACGGCTGAATAACACCGAGATCAGCCATCAACTTTCGTCGTTTCAAGTCATCTCGAGCAAGTCTCTTTATCTCTATGGCTGCAATCGCCTTTTCTTCCTTGCTACCGAAATGAAGCCTCTTCACTGACTTTTGCATGATCCCATTATCATCATCATCATCACCATGATTTATAGTACTTTCACTTGTTTCTCCTTGATCTACTACGGCTAAATCTATCGTTTGAACGTCATTAGATTGGCCTGAGACTTGCCCTGCACGTCGCTTGTGGACGAATCTTCGGATTTTCGTAAAGAATTTGAGCTTTACGTAGACTTGATACCAACTTGATGATGTAGAAGAAGTATCAGCCATATTTTTGTGTGTGGTAGTTTTCTTGAAAAGGTTACATACAAATAGGAAAAGAAAAAGTTTGGTTTGAAAGAGTTTGATTTGAACTTTTTGTGGGTTTGCTACAATGATCTTTATATGTATAGAAAATCACTTGTTTTTCAAAAAAAGAGAGAGAAGACTTTGAGGTCATGAGGTGTTGGGGGAAGAGTGCACATGCAAAGTGTATTCTTTGTGTATAACATACTGCTAACATCTTAGGATATATATATCCTTAAGATAAAGATAATGGTGATGAGAGATCTAATGAATTTAATATATATGGAATGGCTAAAACGCCCTAGTGGAAAAGGTTCAGTAACCAATATATACGAATAGGATGATGATATTTTCACATATACTTTTACTTCTTTCACATACATTTTAGTTGTATGATCTAGTGGTCCCCACTAAATGTATGTGGAAGAAGTAAAAGTGTATGTGAAAGTATCACCACCCATATGAATAATATAAACTACGGATTTTTTTCAAACGGCAAACTTATAATATCATTATACAAAACAAAATTCTCACAACTTTACTATTGTAAATAGTGTAATGCTATTAATTCCTACTAGATATTGTTAATTTTCTTTCTACCTTATATAAAATTTGACAAGTCTTATTATCTATAAAAAAAATTGTAGTTACATGAAGATTTAACAGATGTATTGGTATGATATATTGTATCATAATATCTATTTCTTCATTTTAACTTTCACATTTGGTTGTTAAGTTAATATGGATATAATTTTGTAAACTTTTTATAAATATAACATTTGTCCTATCTTCTTGTTATTCATAAATTTTGTCACTTGTCTTGATCTTGGAGTTAGGAATACAAGTAAGAATGCAAATTAGAAAGATTTACCATTTTCCTTGTAAATACTTAATATTCGTTGATAGAATGTACCATGCTTAGACTTTGTTTTGATTTGTCCCCTCCCCGTAAAGGCAACTTTACATATGAAATCAAAACTTTGTCACATTTTTGGACTAGTCACGGGAAAAGAATTGTTTTTGTCCAAACTGGAACGCGATTGAATCCATGATTCGATAGTTGCTTGGACCCGTAAAGGCAACTTTACATATGAAATCAAAACTTTGTCACACTTTTGGACTAGTCACGTGAAAAGAATTATTTTTGTCCAAACTGGAACGATTGAATCCATGATTCGATAGTTGCTTGTATTTGTTGAATAATGAAAAAACCCCGTAAGTATAATTTTATCAATGATGAATATTTATAGACTTCATATGCATAACTTTAACTCTAATGAATCCAAGGCTACATGTCGAGCTTGAGCCAACTAATATATTTTATCATCTAATACTCTCACACAGTTTGAGCCGCGAAATCACAAAATTTGAGCTGAAGTAGAAAACAAAAAACATAAAAGCAATAACTAATTTATTGATGAATAAATCCGGCACCAAACGGAAATAAAACTACAAACAGCAGCAAAAGCAAACCAAAAGCAGCAAACGCAAAGCATTAAAGCAATAATAGTTATTATCATTTTTTTGTTGAAGAGATCTGACAACAAGCAGAAGCAAGCTAGTCTTCAACTGCAATAGCAAACGCAAAATAATATTAAAGGTCATTTTCCGACAGTAACGACTCTTTGACCAGGAATCAAGTTGACCTAAGTTAACTTTGTGGCGGATGACTTTACATGGTAGAAAAGAAAAATAATTAGCACGAACACGAAAATTAACTAATTAATGTGAGGTATTAAGCTATGTTGCACCTCAAGAAAAAGAAAACAAAGCTGTGGTAGAATGCTATGAAAGTAAAACCAACACTTTTTATTTTATATATTTTACTTTTTATTTATTTATTTATTTTATTATGAACTACACACCAAAACCCATTAAAGAAGTTAGTGGAATTTTTTTTTTCTTTTATTTTTAAAAGCATCAGATTTAGCGAAATCATTTAGGTTACAAATAGATACAGGGCTAAAGGTGGTAGATAGGGTTAGACAGGTTTGACGGGATGTCATAGAAGCAGTGGCTTATAGCAGCCAGCTAGGCTTTGAGATCAAACTCGTTCTGCTACAATGTTGAACAATGAAAACCCTGTAAGTATAATTTTATTAATGATGAATAATATTTATATTTTACACACTACATATGCATAACTTTAACTCTAATGGACCTAAGTTTACATGTCGAGCTTGAGCCAACTAATATATTTTATTATTTAATATACCCCAAGCTCTACATGTCTCAGAAAAGTTGGTGTGTGGTTATGATAGCGAAAAAGGCTCTAAGGACATATAAATTTATGTTTAAGTTGCTTGTTGAACTTAAAAATGGATTAAATGGGGTCTTGAATCGGCAAGTGTGTCGACTTTTGTCTACATTTCATATGGTATTACAATGTAAGCAATTGCTTATATTTTCTTTGAAAAATGGGGAAGGAACGAGGGAAAACATGTATTAGATACTTATTGCAGGGACTGAACGGTAAATTTTTTTATATTTTTACAAAATATATATATATATATATATATATATATATATATATATATATATATATATATATATATATATATATATATATATATATATATATATATATATATATATATATATATATATATATATTAGATACAGTACCAATATTAGTGTTGTATTCTATGCAGTACCAATATTAGATACAGTACTTTACAGTACCATTAAAATGAATCTAGGCCATTGAATGAGTTTGATCAAAGGTTAGGATTAAAAGTGCCAAAATTGTAATTAAACAAAAGATGAGGGCTTAATTTTCAATTAGTTAAGATGCTGAAAGGGTATTATTGGTATGACACATTAATAGATTTTAAACCGTAGTATAATCCATCTCTCTCTCTCACTTCTTATTTTCAGTTTTCTGGATCTAATAATTTTCATTTTTTATCTCCTTCTTCCTCACCCCAAACCCTAGCCGCACCCTCCTCATCACCACCACTACCCGTCGCTAATCTGAGCAACCAACAAGGAACCACCAGATCTTGTTGCAAACTGATTTTATAGAACATAAACAGGACGGATCGACGACGGATCTATTGCATTTTATCACATATTAAAGGCTCGATTAAATCTTCCATCAAACACTACCTTCGAATGTTGTAAGTTTTTTTAGTTAAGATCGTTTTTTGCTTTTATATATAAAATAGATTTTATTTATTTATTATTATTATTTTTTTAATTTAGTTTCGATGATCTGAAAAATATGGTTTTTGATCTGAAAAGTTATGTGTCACCGTAATGATTTTGTTGGCTACGTAAATCATGGATTGTGACTTATCTTATTTTTTTTATTGTTTTAAGCTTTATATATAGAGTTATTGGAATGGTTGTGTATTGGTTGTACTCATATCGAATCTATTTTGTTACTGATGTGTGCATATATGTAATGGTTGATGAAAATATGATATTGAGAATGTCATGTGTTGAAATTGAAAAGCCATATCGGATCGTATAATAGTTTAGTAGTGACAGATCATTTGTTTACTTATATTGTTATTTTTTATATTTGTTTGTTTCTTCTTAAGCGATAACATTTTACATTTTTTTAATGTTACTGTTATATAAATGTTAAATGTTGATTTGCTGATGTTGTTATTGGTAACGGTGTTTTCACAGATATCCCAAAAGGGCAAAAGGTGTTCAGTATTGCGTATATGTTTTTGAAAGACGGGCACATGTATGTTCTAATCAATTTGATAAAAAAGCGTCACGTGCACATATGTTATTCGGAGAGTGCACGCATGTTTTTGACTGACGTACACATCTATGTATCCTAGCGAATTTGATGAGAACGTGACCCGTGCACGTATGTTTTTGGAAGGGTGCACACATGTTTTTAAATCATGTGCACATTTATATGTAACAAGATACTTCTACATGTATTGTATTTTATTTGATATTGAATTTTGTGTATACTATATATGTTCTTGGTTTGTTATTTAATTTTTAGAGATTATATGTTTTTGTTTTTGGTCATAAATATTGAGGATCAAAGAATGTACACTTGAAACATATGTGCAATTACCATTTTAAGCAAAATAAGTCTAACGTCGAAACAATTAAACGCAAGAAATATATGTAAGTATACAATATTTAAAAAAAAAACACATATGCACTTGATTTTTTTGAGAACGCGTCTGCGAAAAAAAAAGGCTTAGAAAAACGTTATTAATTAAAAAAATTAAAAAATGTGTTTTACTATTTTACCATTTTGAATTAATTAAAAAGGTTTAATAATACTAAATTATTATTGGTCTAAATGGTACTGTAAAGTACTGTAACTAAGAATGGTACTGCATATAACGCGCCCTTATATATATATATATATATATATATATATATATATATATATATATATATATATATATATATATATATATATATATATATATATATATATAGAATCCGGATCGATTGAGAAGAGTTTGAGATTGAGAAGATTGAGAAACAATCTTGACCCTTCATCTCATCAATCCAAGTCAAGGGTAAGGTTGGCAATTTATAAATTTCATTAATTAATGTTTTGACTCATTTAATGTAGTTTTGAATGCATATGTTTTTGTTTCTTTTTTTCTCTCCATCGCAATTCAATGCATACGTTTTTAATGATTCATCAATTCTTGTTAATGATGATTCAATATTAACAATTTTTAGAATGATGCGTGAGTTTTTATTAATTAACAAATTTTGTTAATGATTCATCAATTCTTATATTGATGATTCATTCACTAACCAATTATTTAATGATGCACTATCACAGTTTGCTATTGATTCAATATTTAATGATTCAATTTAAAGATTCACATTTATATATGATTCGATATAAAAATGGTGATGCAATGATTCAATATAAAGATTCATATTTATATATGATTCAATAAAAAAAATTATATAACAATATAAAAGACTAATATAGTTTATTGATAATTCACAATCCAACGATTTAACCATTTGCTATCACAATTCGTAAGTGATTCAACTTTCAATGATTCATTAATTCGACGATTCACATTTATATATATGATTCAATAAAAAAATTATATAATAAAGTGGTTTTCTGCCATTGTAATTATGAATCAATCTTTTATTGATTGTGAATCTCTATTTTACAAAGTTACTTTATAAAGAAAAAAACATTTGTGAACTTTAAGAATTAAACTAGAATACTGGAACAACCATTCGAGTAGTTGGTCTTGAATTTGGAATTTTAGACACCATAATTGTAGGAATCATTAATAGTAAATTAAAATCTTGCTTGATCTAATTACTTATCTACCCTTTAGTACTATTTTAAATGCTTTATTAAATGTTTCAAATTTAATATAATTAGATGGCTAGGATCTCTTCTCAACCTTCTCAATCTAAAAACCTTCTCAATGGAACCGGATTCTATATATATATATATATATATATATATATATATATATATANTTATTGGTCTATAACCAAGAGGCCAATCGAGCCATCAAACCTAGGGAACAAAGTGACAAACTAAGAATTACTCCGTACAACTTTTCAGGATATTAGTTGATGAAAAAAGTGATTATAACTTTTGAACATATCATTATTGATCAAATTACAAGAGAAGTGATGCCTACAATACAATGTAAGCAATTGCTTATATATATATATATATATATAAGCAATTGCTTACATTGTATTGTAGGCATCACTTCTCTTGTAATTTGATCAATAATGATATGTTCAAAAGTTATAATCACTTTTTTCATCAACTAATATCCTGAAAAGTTGTACGGAGTAATTCTTAGTTTGTCACTTTGTTCCCTAGGTTTGATGGCTCGATTGGCCTCTTGGTTATAGACCAATAAATTCTTGCTAAGAGTAGTAATATCCTGTACTATATATTAGAAATTTGTTAACCATATACTCCGTATAACTTTGTCTCTTTATTGAAGGTCGTCAAATTTTAGTAGGGCCTCTTATTATTTAAAGGTTGATTTAATTTGTGATGTTAATTCGTCCAAAGTCCATACTATTAGTTCTTAATGTTGACTTTCGAATGCTATATGACTATTATACATTAAAGGCTTTTACTTCTTGGTGATATAGTCAGGGCCGTCCCGTGAATTTCGGAGGCCCTGTGCGAAAATTTAAAAATAAACAATAAATTACAAAAAGTTTAACTATTTATTAGGAATGGCTAATGTTATTTCGATTTTACTTATATCTTAAAATAGCAATAGTAATTTGTTCATTTCTTTTTAAACTATTAATATCACATATTCAAAATGGTATTTTAAAAAGTGCCAAGTTTATGTTAAATATCATTGTGGTTTGGTCTTTAGTTCCTACAAAAGATTTAACAAATTCACATATTTAACATAAGGGTTGAAATTAATAGTTATAAAAGGTCAAAGGTTTAAAGTGAACTTTTTTTTAACACCGAGTGATAGAGTTAAAAAATAAAACAAAGAGGCCCCACAAGCAAAACCCATTTAGGTTGTCTTCTCCATCAGTTCTTACTAACTGGTCATTCACCATAAAAGGACACCTGCAAGTTCTATTTTTCTTTGTTCCTTCAATAATCAATGATATTCATATAACACATAGAATTTCCATCATAAAACACCAGTTAATAAGATAAAATCATCCAAAAACGAGTTTAATACAACTTAAATATTTAAAAATCGGAGGCCCCCCAAAAATGGAGGCCCTGTGCCATTACACACCTTGCACATGCCTAAATCCGGGCTTGGATATAGTGGACTAAATGGAGTATTGAATCGGCTAGTGTACTGTGTCGACTTTTGTCTATAATCGTCGGAACCATGGGCAGTACCACAATGGGGGCGGTGTGGGCAACTGCCCCTACAAATTTCACTCGAGTAATGTCGATTTTTTTTTGAGATGATAGTGATTTTCATTATGCCCTTATAAATGGGTAAATAGTATAATAGTGAAAATTTATCCAATAATTGTATCATACTCAAGTGGTTAAGGACATTTACTCTTATGCTACTTTATAGATTTTTGTGAATTTTTGTTATCCAACATTTTATTTTTGTTTTAACTTTTTTTTTTGAAAAGTGAACTTCATTAGAAAACTACCAGCCCACAAAACGGGGCGGAACAAACACAAGCAAAACCGATTACATAATTACAAATTTACACCAACGTTCCCAATTCAACAAAGGAACCTTCGCTCTATTTTTAGCCCAAAGGAAACCCAACGCTTTGATTTCCCCTATAATATCAACCGACTTAGCCGTCTTTCCTTGGAACTTTTGTTGATTCCTCGCCCTCCAAATACACCAACACCCAATGATAATGATACCATAAAAAATGTCTTTGGCTCTTCCCGAAAACCAACAAAATTATGCACCTCCAGCAGGTCCTTGAACGAAAAGGCAAAGAAATTATGGACCTTACACCAAGAAGAGATATGCTGCCAAACTCTAGCAACGGTAATACAACCCGTGAATAAATGGTCCACAGACCCTTCAGCATCGCCACAAAGCATCCAAGTAACATCGACAATCGGGATATTTCTATGTCTCAACTCACACGCCGTCGGAATTCTACCCATCTCTGCCCGCCACCCAAAGATATTGCATTTCTTTGGAATCCATTTACACCACTCGAATACAGAAATATTGCTGAAATCCATGTCTTCGTACATTAATTCCCTAACCGCACTGACAGAGAAGGCTCCGTTTCCAATCCATATCCAGCCCCAACTATCCATCTCTTCCGAGAGAGCAACAGCGTTCAGCAAGGAGTTAAGGACAACCAACTCAGCCCGATCCTCAGCCTCCGAGACAGATCTTTTCCAATTCCAGACTCGAGATATACCAACCTCCGACTGTAATAACCTTTCACTGACCTTACATCTTTTATCCGATTCAGCCCGAAACAGATTAGGACAAAAAACCATCAACGGAATATTCAATAACCAAGGATCAATCCAAAAGGAAGTATCATTCCCATTCCCCACATTACCTTTAAAAAATCTTCTAAGAGGTAACCCCGACACCACCGTTCTGGACAGAACTTTGACAATATTACTCCAAACTCCGTTTAAATTATTTCGGACCGGGAGAAAATCCCAACTTCTGTTGGTGGTGTGACAAGCTTTAACAACCTCGCACCAGAGATTTCCTCTCTCGTTTTTGAACCTCCACCCCCACTTAGTAAGCAACGCCACATTGATGAATTTTAACTTACTCAAACCGAGACCTCCATACTTCTTAGGAGTACAAACTCTGTCCCACGCTACCCAATGGATCTTATGAACCTCCTTCGACTCGCCCCATAAAAATCTACTAGAAAAGGATTCCAAATCCTTAATAACCTTACACGGCGCTTTATAGAGAGAAAAATAGTAAGCTGGAAGACTTTCCAAGACGGACTTAATGAGCGTAACTCTCCCCCCAATAGATAAACATTCGGCCTTCCATTTGGACAGCCTAGATTCGAACACATCATAAACCGGTTTCCAATTGTTAATTCGGTTCATATTAGCCCCGACAGTAATCCCTAAGTATTTAAATGGTAACGTCCCACTCATACATCCAACAACTTTGGCTTTCTCGACAACATCCCCCTCACTTACTCCAATCCCATAAAGACATGTCTTGGCCATATTGACTTTTAAACCCGAACAAATGTAAAAACACCTCAGAATTCTAACCACGTTGTCAAGGCAAGAATCTGACCATTCGCCAATAATAATGGCGTCATCCGCGAACAGCAAGTGAGAAATAACAGGACCGCCGTTAGGAGTTTGGATACCTTTAATCAACCCATCCACCTGCGCCTTACTAAGCAAACACGAAAATGCCTCCATAACAACTAGAAAGAGAAAGGGAGAAATAGGGTCACCTTGACGCATCCCTTTCTCGAATTGAAACTCAAAAGTTGGTGAGCCATTGACCAACACCGAAGACCTAGCAGACTTCAGAATACCCCTAATCCACAAATTCCAAACCGGAGGAAAACCCATCTGTTCCAAAGTATCAATTACGAAATTCCAATTCACATTATCGAAAGCTTTTTCAAAATCAATCTTTAGAATGAACGCCTTCTTATTATTCCGTTTGCTCCACGTTAAAACTTCGTTAATTATCAAGGGCCCGTCAAGAATAAACTTCTCTTTAATAAAAGCCGACTGAGATATGGACACCACCTTCCCCAGGACATCCTTAAAACGATTTGACAAAATCTTGGATATAGTCTTACTAATGATCCCGACAAGGCTGATAGGCCTAAAGTCGCCAAGCTCAATAGGGTCACGACCTTTAGGGACCAATGTAATAAAAGAAGAACCACACCCCACATTGATTTCACCCCTGTTGAAAAAATAGTCCATGATATCCACAAAATCCCTTTCGAACAAAGTCCAGAACCGCTTGATGAACCTGATATTGAACCCATCCGGCCCCGGGGCCTTATCCTCCCCACAACCAAAAACCGCCTCTTTGATCTCCACTAGAGAAAACCTCTCCGTTAGAAAAGCCTTATCACTCTCTGAAATACAGCCAATGTTCCAGCAATGAAGCTTCAGACGGGTACGACAATCCTCAATAAACCTCTTTCTAAAGAAATTAAAGACCTCTTTTTTAATCAAAGAAGGTTTATTGACCCACAACCCGTTAATCATCAAACCCGGAATACCATTACTCGCCTTCCTGCCATTCACTAAACCATGAAAGAATCGAGAGTTTTCGTCCCCACCTATAGCCCATCTCACCCGAGCTCTTTGCTTGATATCCTCACGATTACAACATTCCATGTCTTTTAACACCTTTTTATTTTCAGCATATATCCACTCCTCTTCCTCCTCCAGACTCCTAGATTCCATATCAGCTTCTAATTTTTCAATTTCCACTCTAGCCTCTTCCACCGCAACACTTTCATTTTCCAACATAACCTCCTTCCAAACGTGGATACTATCTCTTAACCGACCAAACTTCTTTATTAATTTGACATCAGGGGGAGCATCATCCCCAACGTGACACGCCGCTGATCTCACTACATCTTCAAATCCATCTTTCGATAACCACGAGTTAAAAACTCTAAACGGTTTAGGACCGAAATTCTTGGAGACCGTTTTCAGTAAAAGAAGGAAGTGATCCGATTGAGACCCCGACAAAACTCTCAAACAAGCTTCCGGCCACGTATTGAAAAAGTTGTTGCAAACCAGCACCCGATCAATTTTACTCAACTTTCTCCCCATTTCCCGAACACAGGTAAATTTCCTTCCTTTCATCGAGTACTCCAACAACCCGGTGTTGTGTATAAAGGAGTTAAAGTTCCTAGCACATGAGTTTTTGAAAACCGAACCCATTCTCTCTTCCGGATATCTAACAGCATTAAAGTCCCCTAGAATAATCCACATACCCTCTCGAGCTGACACCAGGGATTCAATAGTCACCCACAACTCACGCTTAGCCGCAACACCTTGGGGAGCATAGACATTGATTATATTAACAAACTCATTGGAGCCTTTAATCCTCCCCGAAACAAGAAGAAAGTTCCGAGCTTTAAACGAGGAGATCAACAAAAATCGATCCTTATCCCACACACTCAAAATACCCCCAGACTGGCCAACCGAACCAACAAACTCCATACCGTAATTTTTATTTCCCCAAATAGAGATCCCCACAAAATTCGACAGAGAATCAGCTTTAGTTTCTTGAATCGCCAAGAAATCAACCCCATTAACCCTCTTCAGTTTATTGAGCCAAGGAGCCTTATCCAAACCCCCTAACCCTCTGACATTAACAGACATAAAATTCATGATTTAACAACATTAATACCTTCTTCCATGATGGACTTTCTGACCCAACCTTCGTGACCTGTCAAATCCACTCCCAAGACAGCACCTACATCAACAGTAGCTGCTACTTCTTGCACTAAAAAACCACCCTCCTCATCCACTTGTTCCACCGCCATTCCACTACCTTCATCAATAATCTCTGGAGCAGTAACATCGCGATTAAGATCGAGGGAATCAACATCCACTCCCTGCCCAAGGGAATCGGGCGAGCTAATACTTGGATCCCCCTCAATCCCCTCTTCATTGTGAAGAATCCCAATAAATCTATCCAGATCGAATGGGTCGTTAACCTCGTTCCTACTTCTCTTTTTGGGCCTGACAATGTCGGACGGGCTAAAATTAGTATGTTGGACCCTCTTGCCTCCTTTTTTAATTAACTTAACAGGTCTCTTTTTGGGCTTAGGCCCACTCTTAGAGCTATTGAAGAGAAAAGTATCATTAACTTTAATATTCTCATCATCCCCCGACACACTAGCTACTTTGTCCTTTAATACACCTAGAGAAATCCCATGCGGGAAATTAATACCACCCACTTCCCCATGCATGGATTCCCGCAATTAACCTTCTTCTATAACAACCTCCGACTCTTCGTTAACCACCCGTTCAACAACAGACTTAGAGACATAACACTTCTCCGGCGAAACACCATCGTTAACAGCAGCCGTAACATTGACGTCCACCGCCTTTTTCTCCACCATACCAATACACTCAGGCTCCCAATTTCCTTTTTCCTCCGTGATCCAAGTTTTAAAAACTTTGTTGGTCCACTTAAGGTCCACCGAATCATTGATAATCTTGCCGTCACCTACAAGAATCCCAACGAGACCCACCGAAATATCTCCATCGTCGAGACTAAGCTGAGATGGAAAGACAATCTTCCCGAACTAGCTAGCGACATCGTCAATTACCTCATTTGTGGCTAGGTTAATAGGCACCCCGTGTATCTTAAGCCAAGCCACCCTTTCAAACGGCATAGGTTGGCCTTCCCAAAAGTCCAAAACCGAGAACCAATTACTCCAGACCTCCTTATTCAGCATCATCTCCACCGCATCTGCTTTGTCTTTGAAGTTCAGAAGTAAGGAAAGACCACCAACGTACACAATATTGAACCCTCCGACCCTATTCTCCTCACACAGTTGTTTCAAACACGTAAGGGTCTTCAAGTTCCTAGCTCTTCCAATAAGCGCCCTTCCCCTTATCTCATAGAATGCTACAACGTTGTCAGGAACATTGATGGACTTACAACCTGACTCCACAACAACACTAGGAACTTTACTTGACTTCCCACTCAAGACTGCCCTAAAAGACAATCCAGCTCCAGGTTGGAATGATTGCCCAAAACCCTTGTTCTGCCAATCCGCTTCACGTTTATCTTGCTTCCAATCTTTCCGTGTATCATGCTTGTCCTGCTTCCTACCAGCCCTCTCCTCTAACTCCTTCAACCCGACGTTCTCCACAGCGAACTTAGCAACGTTCACTTTCAACTTACAACTTCCCATCTTGACCCCATTCATTCTTTTTTCCATTTCCACCACGTTAGTTACCTTCCTNATAAGCAATTGCTTACATTGTATTGTAGGCATCACTTCTCTTGTAATTTGATCAATAATGATATGTTCAAAAGTTATAATCACTTTTTTCATCAACTAATATCCTGAAAAGTTGTACGGAGTAATTCTTAGTTTGTCACTTTGTTCCCTAGGTTTGATGGCTCGATTGGCCTCTTGGTTATAGACCAATAAATTCTTGCTAAGAGTAGTAATATCCTGTACTATATATTAGAAATTTGTTAACCATATACTCCGTATAACTTTGTCTCTTTATTGAAGGTCGTCAAATTTTAGTAGGGCCTCTTATTATTTAAAGGTTGATTTAATTTGTGATGTTAATTCGTCCAAAGTCCATACTATTAGTTCTTAATGTTGACTTTCGAATGCTATATGACTATTATACATTAAAGGCTTTTACTTCTTGGTGATATAGTCAGGGCCGTCCCGTGAATTTCGGAGGCCCTGTGCGAAAATTTAAAAATAAACAATAAATTACAAAAAGTTTAACTATTTATTAGGAATGGCTAATGTTATTTCGATTTTACTTATATCTTAAAATAGCAATAGTAATTTGTTCATTTCTTTTTAAACTATTAATATCACATATTCAAAATGGTATTTTAAAAAGTGCCAAGTTTATGTTAAATATCATTGTGGTTTGGTCTTTAGTTCCTACAAAAGATTTAACAAATTCACATATTTAACATGAGGGTTGAAATTAATAGTTATAAAAGGTCAAAGGTTTAAAGTGAACTTTTTTTTAACACCGAGTGATAGAGTTAAAAAATAAAACAAAGAGGCCCCACAAGCAAAACCCATTTAGGTTGTCTTCTCCATCAGTTCTTACTAACTGGTCATTCACCATTAAAGGACACCTACAAGTTCTATTTTTCTTTGTTCCTTCAATAATCAATGATATTCATATAACACATAGAATTTCCATCATAAAACACCAGTTAATAAGATAAAATCATCCAAAAACGAGTTTAATACAACTTAAATATTTAAAAATCGGAGGCCCCCCAAAAATGGAGGCCCTGTGCCATTACACACCTTGCACATGCCTAAATCCGGGCCTGGATATAGTGGACTAAATGGAGTATTGAATCGGCTAGTGTACTGTGTCGACTTTTGTCTATAATCGTCGGAACCATGGGCAGTACCCATTGGCGGTGTGGGCAACTGCCCCTACAAATTTCACTCGAGTAATGTCGATTTTTTTTGAGATGATAGTGATTTTCATTATGCCCTTATAAATGGGTAAATAGTATAATAGTGAAAATTTATCCAATAATTGTATCATACTCAAGTGGTTAAGGACATTTACTCTTATGCTACTTTATAGATTTTTGTGAATTTTTGTTATCCAACATTTTATTTTTTTTTTAACTACTTATGTTAATATCGATCACAAAAAGTAAATATGTACTAAATGTCGGACATATCATCACCAATATTTATTTTTGGTTTTCACATGCAAACATATACCAAAAAAGATCACTTTCATTCAAACTAAATCAATTTCATTACAGCAACAAAGGTCGAGTTACTGACATGACCCGACCTGGTACGCACTTTTGATTTTTGCCCGTTCTTGAAAGATTTTTTTGGTACCGCCATGGTCGGAACCCGGACAAAATTGAAGTAAGAGACAAGATTATTCGATTGTGTTCCCTTGGGTAGTAATGGTGAAGCTATATACTACGTATTATCTTAAAATTTTACGGTATGCAACTCTTAATTATGATAATTGGTCCTAATCTAGTTAAAAAGTTAATTAAGATTTACCCATGCTCGCATCTTGCTTCCGCTTTAAAATATATATCGTTTAAAAGAAAACGTTATGATATATATGGCAAAGGTCACTCATATAGCGCTAGATTCTTATTTAAGGTCGGATTCATGACTACCATTTATATATAACCATAGTTGGGGCTCTGGTAGGGGCTCCTTATATTGTGCCATGATGAATTGAGGAACCATCACTACAAACTTTACAAGGAAGCTTTCAATACGAAATGCCGCATCCAATTTAATTGGTGGACGAAAAACGTTACTTCACTGTGTCCCTTTCTTGGTATCTTATTAATTTTCACCATCATGTTCTCGCTAATGTACTTAATGTTCTTGAAGCTACAAAATTTATATTTGTCTGAAAAACTTCTCTCGAAGACCAACATATTTCTTGGATTGCTTTGAATTACGCACCGAAGTTACACTTTGTCATCTAGCCCTCCCTTCAGGTTTTTTTGCTTACACAAGTATTTTGGCTAGGCGGGGTTGCAGATTATGTGCCGAAGGTACACTTTGTTTTTGGATAGTTAAGCTCTTCATAGAGCAAGAAAATGTAATCTAGTGTATAAGTCAAATAGGTAACGATGACTTGGTTTAAAGCTTGATATGACTTGTCTCCGTAAGGTAACTGCAATAAGAGATAGGTTCGTGGAGGTGTAAGTAGGTTAATACTTAATAATGTTAGTTGAGATGAGCAGCCTGCGGACTTATGAAAGGCGCTTGCACCTAACCTTTTGGCAAGTCTAGTTTTCATCAGCGCCACAAACTCGAAACACTTCTTGTCATGAATACTACAAACTATTACTCACTACTATACGACAATTACTGGTATTATACTCTAGTTACATTTTAGTTATTCTGCATAACATCGTCATGACTCATGACCTTTGCCTCTCCCCTCTTACAAGGAGACACTAGCTACTGCACTTTCACTCAACACGCTCTTATGGGAATCAAAAGACACGTATAGTTACATGTTCGACATTGTTTATATAATTTGTAAAGCACATCAAGGATTCCGTACTACAAATTCATTATTGTATATGTAAAGGCCACCACACCTTACTTCCATTGTGCCTGACTTTTAGGGCACCACACGATACCAATATAAATACTCTATAAGACAGTTTATGGAAAGATAACTAATAGATCTATTGGTTAATGAAACCACATTTATGAGAAGGTTGGCATTGTGGTGTTACACAGAAAAATGTATTAATTAAATTGAACTGTTCATTATCTTACACGTGCACACGTACAGAAAAATATTTCATGCAACAAATTTAATCTGATTCTGTAGTTTATAATGTTTAATTATGGTTTAAGATTACTGTTACAAGATTTATGGCAACACTTCACGTTTTTAGCCAGGTCATTTTTTTTTTATATCAATGTGACGTAGATGTCCATTTAATGGGTAAGATCAATGCTAACATTGATATTAACATTTCACGAGTGTAGCCAGGTCATTCGAATCGTATAGTTAGTTTATCGAGAATAATCTTCGTGAAACGTTATTTTCATTCATAATTAAAGGATTCTGTATTAAAGTTTAACATGTGAAACTTGAAAGTGAGAGAAAACGCTTGTGAAAAAAATTGTTGTTGTATAGTTTGATAAATTGTTGTCGTACCTAGCTAAAACATTTATAGTAGGATTTTTAACTAACTCACACAATATTTGAGCTAAGACAAAAATCTTTTAAATATATGGTAAACGATCATTGAGTATGATGCTTAAACTCTTCGATGAGGAAACACCAACCCCGCGAGCTTAGAGGTTAGTTCGAGTTGGTAAACGATCAAAGGAGGCCTGTTAATTTTCGTTTTTGCATTTTACTTCTATAACTTATTTTACAATTATATTGTTTGTTCTAAGAACTATATTGTGTGTTATACTTTGAAACATGATTAGCTTATGATAAATACTGATTACACTATTCGTAGTACGTATTATATAGGGCAAATGTTTTATAAAAATATCATATTTGCTATCATTTTTTTTTTGGTGCCGAACAAATTTTTTTCTTTATACGGGTACTTATCTTTCAAATTTCGCCTTCTTAAGATACTTTGTGACATTTTTGTCTTTCAAATTACTAAAACTCTTATTAGCTGTGAGGGGCAAAAATGTCATAAAATACCCCCAAGAAGGCCGAATTTGAAAGATTAAAGAAAAAGATTTCGATATTCAAAATAAAAAATTATGACAAGTATGATATTTTTATAAAACATTATCCGTATTATATATACTCCAAGTTTGAATCTGACGCTCAGTCTAACTTCATAATTTTAATAAACAAGAATTAGTCAATAACTTTTTGTATGCTCAGATTTACTATTTCAAACTTTAAAATTTTCCAAATAAAAAGAAAAAAAGAGAGGAGGAAACAATCAACGATTTTGCATGCGTAGGATTGGAAACGTTCCTTCCACAAGACCTGAGCCTTGAAAGTGCACCACTAAGTACTACTCCATACACGACCTTCATCAACTTTGTAATGACTTTGACTTTTATTCCACTCAAAAACTACCAAATCAAAATGCACTTGGGAAACTTATAGACCACAAGCTACTGGTATTTCTATCACAGCGCCAAATCATCATGTCATTCTTTCATTCACTCATCACCATTTACCTACTCCTAATTATAAGCAGTAAACACGTGCACAACACATGTGAAAACTAGAAAAGGTTGCATAGTTTTGTTTTTTATAAACTTTGTTTTGAAACTTAGAAAGCAACAAACATTTTCTCGTTTGCAAGGTTGCTACTAGCCTATGGAAGACGGTTTTGAATTGGTGTGGATTTGATGACTATCAAATGCTTTATGTCATCAAATCTACTACTTTGATCATATGGAGAATTCAATTATCTCTCGTTTGTGGATTAATAGGATCTTTTTTTTTTTTTTTTTTTTTTTTTTTTTTTTTTTTTTTTTTTGAACGGCGTGGATTAATAGGATTAGAAAATCATTTCCGGTAAGGATTACATGGTTATGTTGATCCTAGATTTGGCATTTATCGTGACATCCATAATGGTGAAGCTTTATATAGGACTATAAGCTTGCATTATCATTAATTTATAAATCTTTTGACATTATAAACCTATGTTCACTTTGTATAAACATTTTACAACTCTTCAAATGATTCATAATAACATACGCATTAAATTTTAAAGAGGTTAAAAAATATGAACTTATTCATGCCACATGTACATGAAACAAGTAATCACTATGATTAAAATAAAAGATAAAGCTTTATATATGTTTTAAACCTTTTGACAAAACTACCATAGTGGATGCTTTAATTTTTGTCTTTTTGTATGTTTTTTTAAGGTCTTGCTAGTTTAATTAAAAAAAAAATGTTGTCAGAGGAAATAAAAGGTATGTATAAGATACTTTGAACGAAATAAAGCTAGCTAACAGAAGTATCTATAGAATGCCAAGAGACTTATCTATGTTTTATTAATAGAATATATTTCATATTACATGTATAAATCTGAAAATGACGTATTTACTCAACTACCAAGTGGATGATGCATAATATGCAATCACTTTGGTGCATTCTCGGGAGAGATTGAAATCCTCTCAAGTTGTGATTAACATAACTCATCATGTTGAGTTTTTTGTGAGATGAGATATAGGGCTGTAAACGAACCGGACGAACGCGAACGGAGCCCTGTTCATGTTCATTTATTTAATTTTAATCGGACAAATAAACGGACACAGACGCTTAAACGGACGAATTTTCTGTTTCATGTTCGTTTATTAAGACACTAAACGAACATAAACGATCGAACATAAATGAAAATAGACAAACAAACATAAACTTTATTGAATTCTTCACAATATATTGTTTTATAAGTGTTACTTTGTTTAAACAAACTAACTTTTAAAATTATAAAATTAAAAGATATGATATATGAACATAAATAGATAAATAAACATAAACGAACTTTAACGAACGCCTAATCGGACGTTCGCGAACATAAATAAACGAATGAGACTTTTGTTCATGTTCGTTCATTTAACTAAACGAGCGTAAAATGTTGTTCATGTTCGTTCATTTAATAAACGAACGAACATAAACGAACTTTTTACTGAACGGTTCATGAAACGTTCACTAAAAACGTTCAGTTCGTTTACAGCTCTAATGAGATACATGTGAGCCCATGATTTTTAAATTGAAAGGAAAACTTATATTTATTTTACTTATTTTTTATTGGTTAACATGATATGTCATGTTTAAAACAATTTGAGAGAATCTCAATCCGTTAAAGAGATGTGAAATTTTGATGTTAATATTTGGAAACATAGAATTGACCTATGTGAATATTTAGTGTTAGTATGAGAGTAAATGAGCTTTTAAAAAGATACATTATTATTTTGGGTAAAGGCCATAAAATAACAACTTACTTTCTCAATTTTACCGAGATGAAACACTTACTTTTTTATCAACATTTAAGCCAACGAAACTTTCAAATAATGTTCTGAGGTGAAACACTTACTTTTTTATCAACATTTAAGCCAACGAAACTTTCAAATGTTGTTCTGAGGTCAGCAAAAATACCCTTGAAAAAAGTGTTTCATCTGAGAACAATATTTGAAAGTTTCGTTAGCTTAAATGTTGATAAAATAGTAAGTGTTTCACCTCAGAACATTATTTGAAAGTTTCGTTGGCTTAAATGTTGATAAAAAAGTAAGTGTTTCATCTCGGTAAAATTAAGAAAGTAAGTTGTTATTTTATGGCCTTTACCCTATTATTTTAGAATGCTTTAATCATTTACATTCTGTTACAAAACGAATTTTTGTTGTGATATAATATCATTTTTGCGAAAATTTAAGAAAGGATTAGGAAAATTCTTTTATACCCAATTCCTTAAACGCGTATCAGATTAACAAAAAATATTTATTTCCCACTCATACCTAGGGCCAGGGATGGAGGTAGAAACAAATATGACCGGGTGCACAAATTTTTTTGAGCCATAACAAATAGAGTTAAAAAGTGGATTAAAACGAAGATTTCATTAAAATGATAACTAAATGAACATATTAAAATAAACACTAGAGACACATTTTGATGCACCGGGTGCATTTAAGATACATTTAGGAAAAATCGTTAATTTTTTCAAAAATTAACACTATATCGAAAAAATCCATGGGGTGCACGCGCACCCGCGGGCATCCCTTGGCTCCGTCCTGCCTAGGGGTGTCATAAAAGTTGACCTAAACCCGACCTAGGCCTGGACCCGAACTCGAATAAGACTATTTGAGACGGGTTACTCAGGTTCAAAATCAGATTCGAGTTAATCGGGTCAACCCGACTAAACCGATACTAAAAGGCCATATCAGTTTAGGAAAATGTAAGCGTAGATTTAAAGCATATTTTCCAACTTGTTATTTAACAGGCATAGTTTGTAACTCTTGTAGTCTTTTTCTTAAATTGCCTACTGAGTTTGCAAGTCTGCACAAACCCAATGTAACAAACAAATGCAACAAAGTTTGTCTATTTTGGTAACTATTTGTATGTATCTTTTTATGGCTTTGTTATCACCCATGGTTGCATTGCATGCATGGTTGTCTTATGTGTCTCTTCTAGTTTAGTATTTCTATACTTGGCTTGCGTGCAGTTGCACAAATTTACCAAGAAACTTAGACTGATGCTAATGGGTGCGTCGTTCCCCAACCGATCGAAGCACCAACCGCGTCTCCCCCTTCAGCTCAACCGAAAACAACCGCATCGTCCCCCAAACACAATGAATTTTCGGTTGGCTAGCCGACCGAAAGATTTGGCACATTTCTCCCAAAAAATGTGTATGTTGGGTGCTTTATACAAAAAAATAAATAATAATAATAATAGTAATAATAATAGTAATAGTAATAATAATAATAATAATAATAATAATAATAATAATAATAATAATAATAATAATAATAATAATAATAATAATAAATAAAAAAAAATGAAAAAACCTTTTTTTTTAAACCCCACTTTCTTTTTTATAAAACCCCACTTATATTCTTATTTTTTTTCATACTTCTCTAACAAAAGTTGTGAATTGTTCCACATACTATTAATGAAATCAAGGGTTATGTTGAGAAACTAGTTGAGGAGTATTCCATTCGTCAGCAAGCGACTATCGAATTAGCCGTGCAATTTGACAAAGCAAACACAGTTAAATCAGATGAGGAAAGCATAACAGAAATGCAAGGACATTCCGAAAAAAAATCGTGCTTTAATTGACACTTTTTTAAAAGAAGAATCTTAAAAACATTACGAGATGCATAATGCTTTGTTTATGTGGAAAACGAGAAGGGGCGGGGATTGAATAGTTTTTACAATTTGTCGTTTTAAACGTTACGTTTTTGGAAACGTTTAATTCTAGTTTATGTGAGATCAATCAACAACTATGAACACTCAATACACTAAACAATATCAATTAAGAAATATGAAATAATGAAAGTAAAGTAAGAGTGAAGAATTAGAAGGATGACATCGTGATTTATAGTGGAGAAAGCCGTACACGTTGCTTATACCAATTTCCGACACTAAGCTAGATGTCGAGTTCTAATCTTAGCTAGAACTAATCTACCACACGATCAACCCGATCTTCTTACTAACCACACAATTCACATGATCCACCCGATCTTGACACATTCTACTCAATCAACACAACAACTACACAACTCACAAGCTGCATACTTTTACAATATCCTCACAATCAACTCAATCTACCCAATTTCACAGCTAGAGTAGACTAAAAATGATTATCTTAATGTATGTTAAAATACAACAAGAAAGTAACCAATGTTACTTATGAACTAACTACACTAAGACTTTTGACAACTTGATGAATGTGAGTATTCTTCTCTTGCACTTGTAATAAAAAAAGATTGGATCACTAATGAATGAGATTAAACTAAGTTTATGATCAAAGAAATGGAACTAGAAAGTGTAGAAGTATAACAAAAAAGTGCAAAAAGGTTGGTGCAAATGTGAGATTTGAGCTGCTATTTATAGGACACAAGAAACTGGGCGTCTAACGGTTAGACGGTGCCTTTAAATACTGATGGTACCCTTAATTATTTAAGGGTACCGCCTGAATTTAACGGTACCGTCCGACCCTTTTTTTTTGTCCTTTTGTGGTGAAGTTAAAATCTAGTGAAGGTTGTTCTTTTGGGGGGAAACGAGATTTTTTAAAGTTCAAATTATTTTTATAGAATAAAACATTTTGTTAAAATTAGAAAATAATTTGTAAAATAAAATTTTTGTAAAATGTATGTAACATTTGTGAAAAAAATTTCTTTGATAATTCACAATGTTTAATGTTCATTATTCACACCTTTATTGATTTTGGTGTCGAGATGGAGTTTTACGACTATAAACGTTGTTTATTTTACTTTTACGTAGAATGTTTTTATGTTTTGTTATTATCAAACGTAGAGAAAACGAATAGCGTCTTTAGACATTATTTGTATTAACAGTTTAGAAAGGCGGAAAAATTACAAAATCAAATCAATACTATATTTGTTTGGCTACATGAAATATAGAAATAGGATGCTTGTGTTTTAGTTTTCATATTATTTTTAAAATTTTATATTGTAATTTGTTTTTTTATTTAAATGAATGAAAATTTAGTTTTTTTTCTTTATTTTTATTTCATACGAGTACATCTATGCAACGGATACATATAATTACCCCAATGGATACTTTTCCCCCTATAAATATCAATATTTTTCACATACAACTTCTTTTTAAACTTCCGCACACAATTTCTTTTTAAACTCTCCCCGCTACCATTTCAAAACCTATGGCTACTGAACTAAATGATGTGAGACTAACTATCTTTGTGCACGGGAAGAACTTGATGTTGAGGTTGCACTAGCGAAGCGATTGTTGAACTTTTTTCGTCTTTTTCATGGTCGAGTTCATAGTCGTAAGCCTGAAATAATCAGGGTGGGTTTGCTACAAAATCATCCCTTTATCGACTACGGTCTGTACACTCTTGAAAGGATGAGTGGAGCCGATATGAGGAACACAAAGAACCTGGTGTTGGCTTGAAACGAATTGCTTTAAAACATTGCTGAGAAGAAAGAATTCATTAACAACTACAAAGAAATGTAAAAGCTCAAAGCATTTTGGTTTTTTATTCATACGCTTACGCTTTTAATTTATAAATAAAAGTTTTTGTTTTTAAGTTAAAAAAAATAGTTACGGTCATCATTGTGGTTACTATTAACAAATTGAGGTTGAGGTGTAGTCTTAAAAAGAAAAAGTTGAGTTGGTACTCATATGACAGAGATGTTCACATAAAACTATGGTCATCATTAGCATTAGCCTTACTACAAGTTCTAAGTTTAAGCATCAAACACTAACATTTGTTTTCTTTTTCACTTGGTTGTTTAATATTTCAACTTCCAATTCGAAAAACTTAAATTATGTGATTTTTATATGGGGCAGACCTGAACTCGAATATACCCAAACTTGAATAATTCGAGACCTTAACAGGGTTGAGTTCAGGTATGCTTTTTAGCCTCAAACCGACTTGACATAAACCAGACCAGCCTGACCCGATTAACATTCCAACTCATACCTGTCAAATTCTCCAAACCACACGTGATCATGACTTTCACAAACGCATTACTCTTGCATTCATGCAAAACTCAAAGTGAATGTTGCGTAAAATAAAATATTTTCAAAAATAATTTAATTTAAGGAAGCCTGAGATAATATGTTGACTTAAAAAAGCTCAATGGAGTACATATAATGTTTCTAAATTGGTTTGTCAATTAGTGGTGCTACAAAGTAACGAGCAAAAGTTGCTTACACCGTAGTGCTCTCAAATAAAATTTTCCTCAAGTCTTCATGTCTCTAACGCCGTAACAAGGAAAACCTTGTTACGCCGTAGAGATCTCGAATAGAAAACCATTTATTTTTCTTCTTTGCGGCATAACACAATAAACATGTTTACGCTGTATAGCTCTCGAATACGATTTTTCTTCTCTTGGTCTTCTCTATGGCATAACTCAAAGAATGTCTTTACGTCGTAGAAGGCTCGAATGCAGAATTCCCCACTTTAAGCTTAATTCTTGATCGTTTTTGTGACTTGAAATCACAATTGTTTAATTGAAGAGCACTATTAATTATTCTCACGCATTATATGAAATACCATTGGGCATAAATAATTTGGTAGTTACATTTTTTATACATATATCATCATATCTTTTCAAATATACCAAGAAACTTTAATAAGTACAATATATAATATACACATACGAGAATACGAATGTGTTTGGTTGATTTGTTACAATCTTCAAACCTATAAAGATATTAAAATCTTGGTATATATACATGGAGATGTAAGAGCATATGCCGGCACATTAATTCATGATAAGTTGTCTATCTTAATGGCCATGTGTTTTCTATAAACAAAGGGCAGCAGATTGAGGTCATGACTCAAAAGAGTTCCATTTGCAATCACTCACATTCAACATTACAATATAATGGATTGGTGAGTTTGTTGTGATTATAACATCCACTAAACATATATATCATATTTCATAGCATGACATCATGTAAACATCTAAGATAATACTACAACTAATTCTTTGTCGAATGGCAATTTTAAGTGAAATCTAAACATTTGTAGATGATTATTTCTGTTTCGTATATGAATACAGCCTTGTAACGTGTAGCACAAGTTTCATAAACATTTTTGTACTCCCTCTGTCTCATATTAAATTTTCATGTTTGACTTTTCAAGTCTTTTTTTTATTAACTTTGACCTTAAATATTTTTACTTGTGTTATATAGTATTTGATAAAAATAATACCCAATGAAAATACATTTAAAAATTAATCCATTCATATATTTTGCATCAAGTATTATATTACACAAATAAAGATATTTAAGGTAAAAGTTGATAAAGAAAGACTTTAAAAAATCAAAAATGACATTTAATATGAGACGGAGGAAGTTCTTTTTCCACAACTTTTTAAAAGGGATTGTCAATTTACTTTCTGCTAAAAGATCCGTGTAGAACCAATTTTTATCATAGAAACAATCAAGCAATCTTAGCCACCCATTTATTTATCAAAATAAAAAAAAAAAAACTTTCACCCTTTTTTTAAAAATTAAATATCTCGCAAACCGTAAATCGTTACGCGAAAAAAAAATACCGTTGCGACGAGAATTAAATTATCTTTCTATAGACATGCATTGTTATATACTTTCGACGAACTTTTTTTTTCAAAATTTCCGCCCAGAAAAATCATATATGATTTGTAAAAATCATATNAATCAAAAATGACATTTAATATGAGACGGAGGAAGTTCTTTTTCCACAACTTTTTAAAAGGGATTGTCAATTTACTTTCTGCTAAAAGATCCGTGTAGAACCAATTTTTATCATAGAAACAATCAAGCAATCTTAGCCACCCATTTATTTATCAAAATAAAAAAAAAAAAACTTTCACCCTTTTTTTAAAAATTAAATATCTCGCAAACCGTAAATCGTTACGCGAAAAAAAAATACCGTTGCGACGAGAATTAAATTATCTTTCTATAGACATGCATTGTTATATACTTTCGACGAACTTTTTTTTTCAAAATTTCCGCCCAGAAAAATCATATATGATTTGTAAAAATCATATGTGATTCGTTAAAATCAAATCATATGTGATTTTTACGAATCATATATGATTTTTCTGGGTGGAAATTTTTGAAAAAAAAAAAGTTCGTCCAAAGTATATAACAATGCATATCTATAGAAAGATGATTTAATTCTCGTCGCGATGGTATTTTTTTTGTAGCTTGAAGATTTACCGTTTGCAAGATATGTTGTTTAAAAAAAAACTGAAAAATAAAAATGGGTGGCTTGGTTCTATGGCAAGTATGAGTTTTATATTGATTCCATCTCTTTACTTTCTTTCATCCAATTTGTCATCTTTTAAAGACCATTTTCTTTATCATTCTTTTAAAATCCAAAAGAGATATTACTTTGTAAGATTTCATAAATTAGTATGTTTGAAGAAAATAGTAGTAGCGACAAATAATAGAAGTAAGCAGTAGCTATTTGCTTTGATGAATTGTTTGGTAGCATAGTTATAGGCTTGTAATTATTAAGTATAAACGCTAGTTGCTAGTAAATGCTTCTTCAAGTAGTATTTTGATTTGGAGCGTTTAGAAATATTAGGATTGCTAGTTGCTTGTTGGCAAACAAGAATTGGGTACACAATGATAAACGCTAGTTGCTTCAAAACGCTCCTTAACGCTCGCTGTCAAACATATAGTATATGTTCACTTTTATATTTCACAAAGTTTAAAAAAAGTGAGTCTCTTACAATATTAACCAATAAAGTTTTATTCTTGCCAAGTTAGAAACATTTTAGTTAGAAACATTTTGATTAATTTTAAATGAAAGTAAACATTAATATTGGGGCAAAAAAAATTGTATTTTATGAATTATGACAGAGTGATAAGTGATTAGTATTTAACAAGAAATTTAATGCCCGCCGCGTTGCGGCGGGGTTTTTTTTCGCTAAAAATTTTTTTCGCGCCGCTGTATTATGTTTTTTTTTGGGAAGGCTAATATTGTTTTTTATTAGTTAGTTTTTTTTTTTTTTTTTTTTTT
>LBNU01010905.1:147195-168307 GCA_014162995.1 Artemisia annua | reverse complement strand
TTTTGCTTTTCTTTTTTTTTTTTTCTTTTTTTTTCTTTTTGCTTTTAAGGGGTCATTGATCTGGTTTTATTTTACCTTTTATTTTTGTTGTTTAAAGTTATTGTGAGTAGTAATGGATGGTTTGGTTATAGGGCTTTTAGAGCTAAGTTATCAGCCCGTTCGGTTTTCTAGGTTAGTGATGTTGTATGCGTTTGGAGTTTCAGAGGAAAGAATGCAGGAGGAGCGAGTTGGTTTATCTATTTTTGCATGGTTGGGTGTGGTGCATGTTGCAGAATCGGGTGGACTTACTATGGAATTGCATTATTCAAGAATTGGAGTTTTTAGTAGTGATATGTTTGTAAGCTCAGCTTGTGTGGAGTTGAGAAGTTGGTGACGGTGTTGTGTTGCTGATTCGATTATGTAATTTTTAAGGGCCAAATGTATTTTTTGATTGATAGTATATCCAAAATGTATTTTAGTTGGTGGATCTATTTCCCAAATTCATAGCAATCATTTGCCAAAAAAAAACACACTCAAAAGTGATATACCTTGATTGCCCAGCACAACCTAGAAAACTCGAATCATATCGGATTTGCCAAATTTATTGGATTATATTGAGTTTCAGAAAAAGTTTGAAGTTTATAGTTGATTTTATTGGAAAAATGATTTCGTGAACAATGGCGCAAGTTTCGTAATTTTTCGAGTCCGTTTGCTATGTCGAATGCTTCACGAATCGTTTTAACGAAAAGTTTAGCTAAATTGATAGTTTTAGTCCCTCCTTTCTATTTTCGGATCTCACCCTCACTATATGAATTTTCATTTGTAACCCTACAACTTTTATATTTAAATCATTTCTATATTTAATTATTTCATTTTAACTTATACAAAAACACACGCACTGATCTCCCTCTCTCTGTTAACTACGGCCAACCACCATCATTTCCGGCAACCAACATTGTCGGAATATTTTCCGGTGAATCAGTTTCCTAGCCGAATCGTTAGATCGGCTTACCCTTGTTAAATCTGGAGCTCGTGAGCTCGTGACTCCCTCCGTAGCACTCTCACGCGCCACCCACCGCCACCACAGTCAACACCGCCGCTACACCACCACCCGACCACCCCTTTTCTCTCGGTAAAACATCTTCACACGCCTTCCCCTTAACCCGTTTTTATTTTATTCGAAACCCTAATTTTGAAATCTTTAATAAAACCGGTTTATATATAAAACTTTTTACAAAACCATTTTATTTTTACAAAACTCGTGTGGATCTCCTTCTCTATGGCCGCGACTCGCCTCGACTCGGTCAACTCACAGAGTCAACTTGTGTGACTCGGTGAGATATTATTGTTTTTGTTGTTGATGGAAGAAAAGACAGAGGATAAAAAAAATAATGGGCCAGCAACCTGGACTCAAACCCATCAATTAAATTATATTTTATTAATTGTTTATTATATTTTCAGCCATCAACGTCTTTAGTAGTATACAAGGAGTTTCGGCGCCCGGCGCGTTGCGGCCGTGGTTTTTTCTGCTATCACGAATGTTTTAGTGGTACTTAAAAACTGCTATTACGTACGCAAATGATTGTTCAAAAATATTTGGTTGAGGCCTTTTTTTTGTGTTGGTTCACAGGTAATATAAATCGAGACTACAATATTGAGTTATAATTTTCCGTTGTTACGATACGACATTCATTTTAGAGATTTCAAAAATAGCCAAACGCATTTACTTTAATGGCTTCTTGTTTTCCCATTTCTGATAGGCCCCTCAAGATGTTAGGAAAACGGGCTATTAGTCCTCAAGATGTTAAGAAAACGGGCTATTTGGATTATGGCAAAATCCATTTGGGAAATAATATTGTAATAATTCAAGACAGATGGGCTAATAAGGAGCCCAAAAATAAAATAGTATTTTAATAAAAAAGGCCCATCTCAACCTAATTAGTATATATAGAGAATATTTATAGTACATAAGAGGTTTTCTTTCAGCCAAGTTCTAAATCCAGTAATATAAATCCATGTCTGGGCCCTTGTTAGCCCAAATTCTATATTCAGTGTTTAAGTGTTATATATAGTAATACTATTAGTATTATTCTATATACTAAAACCCACTTTGTTGTGCCGTTAAAAGTACATATTTTACATTGTATTTACGGGATTGTTACGGGACAAAATGTGGCTGAAAATGATTGAGTACAAAGGATTACTGTGCATGGTACATAAAGGGTTCATATGTTTCACATTTCTGTTGGTACAAGTACAACAGGTAACTGTAGCTCCGTTCCGTTAGGACACTATTTGAACCACTGTTCATTACAAAATTTCCCGTTTTGGCTACTGTTTGGGTCCGTTACCTGCCTGTAATTGTTACTTTGTACCAACTTTTTATCTTTTTTATAAGTGGTATTTCTGCCCATTGATTCATTTGTGTCCCCAAATACCATAAACTTCCACCAGACCTTATCCTACATCTCCCAAGCAAGTTTTTATTTTTTCCTAATTTAGAGATACAGATAACAATATTAGATGTAACGGCCACTGATTTTGAGTTTCAACTTCTGTGGATTTAATTTTGCGGGTTTTTAGATTTAGGGTTTTCATTATTGTAAATTGTTGTTATATTTTTTTTTCTAATGTTTTTTGCAGTACGAAGTGGCTGCAAAATTGAATAGTAGAAAAAAAATATTACAAAGGCATGAGTATTTGCATAATATATAGGTTAGTATAATTTTCCCCAATTTACTTTATAATTTTAGGGTTTTGTGTTTATGGATTTAGGGTTTTCAATTTTTTTATACGTACACTTCATTCACCTCTCTCTTCCACAGATCCACAAATCCAGAAACTACTAAGATCCATAAGAATGGCTTATGATGATGATAATTGCTTCACTGCACTTTAGAAGGTGCGTTCTCTCTTGCTTTTTATATTTTTAATTTCTGTTATTGTTTTTTTTAAGGTACAACATCAGTTGCAATATGGGGTGGGTCGGCAGAGGGTTCAAAATGGGTCAGGGTGGATTTAGTTAATAAGGGGTGTTTGGGATCGCTTATTTTCTGCATTTGGTTAAGTAATGATGCGACATGTGTGTTCCTATGAGTTTGGTGCTTATTTTGGTGCATTTATGATCTGTTTTATTTTGGCACCTATATGATTGGTATGTTGTGCCGAGAGATGCGGCTGTGCCGTTTGAGGATATGGTGAGACCTCATGTGTATGCTGGTAAGCCTAATTCTCTTTGGTTGAAGCGTTTGCTTAAGTTTACTTGGCAAACGTGTTTACATATAACCAGTGGTAATGAGAATGTGGTATTTATCTCAAAGAACCGCTTATACACTTACAATATTTGAATCTTATTGTAGTGGCCCTAAATTTGATAACAGAAAATGCAAAACATAATTACAGATTGCTATGTACAGCAATTGACCTGTAAAGTCATACAATTCATGAAAATGATATGATTATGAATCTGCCATGAAAATAAATAAAAATGACATGTGGTAGATATACTTATTAGATGCACAAGTGTATTAAACATCTAATTCTAAACCTGACTAACACGCAAATTCGATCCCTTACCTTTTTGCCTGAGCAAGACACACATGATATCAGGTGATGGAGGGTTTGCAACCATTTTATCCAAGAGGCTGTTAAGCTCATGTGTGTTGATGTCCAGAGACCAACATTCAAGATAAAGCCAAAATATTATCCACTCGATCTAAAAGAGTAAGTATTTTTTTCTGTACACAATACTTTGAATCTATGTGTGGACACATTTTTTTAAGCTTGATTCACATAGAGGCTTATAAAGGTATGTGACTCTAATATTATTTTTGATTTTATTGTTTATTGAGGTAGCCTGTAAAGAATGGGGGTTGGATGGATGTGTGTATGGGTCGGGATGTGGATGTTGCTGATGTACATGGTGAGTATCATATGCAATTGTTGGTCTGATTATGTTTCATCTATGCAGTTAGATTTCCAAACACATGTTTTAGCTAAATGTCTTATTTACTATTATTCAGAAAATACCTGGAGTTGTAGCTGCTGATAGGCCTTTTACAGTTTCTAGAAGCAACCAATTAAATGATGATGAGGCTCATGACGGAATCCCATTTCTGTTAGGTAACGAAGGTACCAGAAGAAAACATTATATCGTTTTTTTTATTCAATCAATAAGTATTATTTCTCAGATCTGTTCTATCTTATTTTCTTTTGTTTTAAAAAGTGCAGTGCCATAAAGAAGGACAAGGAGATGAAGTTTACCTTAGAGTTCTCATGGGATACCGTGAAAGGTAAAGTTGCCGAATCCATAATCGCGATTGAAAATGGCACCAGATACAATTAAAAACTTAAACCCTCTGAGAGTTTGTGTCACTTAAACCGCTGCAAAGATTCTCATTAATTTTTAGATTCTAGTATTGAATTGGTGAAATAAGGGTTGAAATGGCTGGGTTTGGGTGCTTAAATGGCTCAGTTTGGGGGCTAAAATGATTGTGGGATTGGATGCTGAAGTGGTAGCTAAAACTGGTGCTTTTGGGTCCTGAAATGGGGGCTGAAGTGGGTTCGTATGGGGGCTAAAATGGGTGGGTCTCAGTCAAGAAATGAGGCTGAAATGAGTGTGTTTGGGGGCTGAATGGGGTTTCAAAAATGGGTATTGGATTGGGTGTTGAAGTAGGGTCCAAAGTGGGTGCGTTTTGGTGATGAAATGGGTAGCTTTGGGTGATGAAATGGGACTAAAATAGATGTGTTTAGAGCCTCGATTTGCTCACTTTTCGGCCTAAAATGGATGTGCTTGCAACTTGACACTACTATTCATATATTTCTAATTTAAAAAATGGCAGCTTAAAATATTCTGTATGGCATTAAACCAACCCTTATACTTATCGGGTTTAAGTCATATGTTTTTGTGCCTAAGTTTTTAATTTTATTATTTATTTATTTATTTATTTATTTTTTATGACGAGCACAAGATCAGGTTGCACTTCTTACCATTGGTACATTGTGTGATAGCTTGAAACAAACCGAACCATATAAATCCTTCATCAGGAGACGCAACAACTTGAAAGTTGCTATCAAATTGGCGTCATTTGTGGACTTGCTCCACAAGAAGACCTTCGAGTGTTGGATATTGTTCTCCTTGCCCACTGATCGGTAAGGATATTAAGTCTTAATTTGGTATTTTCGGTGACGTTTGAACCTGAGTAGTTATTTTCACATGTTGAATTTCATTTCGGTATTAAGCTTTGGTTTTTCTTATAGATTTACGTGATGTTATAGGGACCAATTGGGTAATGTGTCAATACGGGTATATTTTTGATTTTGCTTTCATTGATTGGGAAAAGATGAGGACTGGGATTTTATTGTTGAAGGCTGCATTTGAGTTTATATAAGGTAAGTTTTACATGCTCTGATAATAAAATTTCTCTTATTAATCCATCATATACTCTTTTTGGTTGTATGCTACTCTCATAACATGATTTATGCAGACGCACAAAGTGGGGACTATAAAGTGCCTGAGGAAGTAAGAGTCGCAGAATGTTGGCTCAACTATAGTCTGAAACTTCTTCTTTGCCTCTTCTATTTGTTCTCATGTTCTGTAGTTCTTGTTTGAATTCTAAGCTTTGTAATTTGATTAGTTGCAAATGTTTCTAACACTTTTTAATGTTTTGTAATAGAATGATAAGACAACGTTTTAAATTAAGGAGTGTACCACTTTCTTTTTAACATGCTTATAACAATCACACTTGGCCTTATGTTGGATGTAGCTTTGTACCATTTTATTGTTAGTAATGAGCAAGTCTCAACAAACCCGCAGCAACGCGCGAGCTTACCCGCTCATTAGTCCTATAATACATGCCACATATATTTTTTATTTGAGCAAAAACTACGTTGAAAAAAAATAACAGTACATATTCATGTAGTATTAAAGATTTTTTTCACATATATAGGCGTAGGCTGAGCAAAACCGATCGACTCCCAACAACCGACCGAATCCCGACAAATTCCGATCGTCCCAAAACCGAACCGAGCATACTCGGGTCGGTACTCGGTTTGGGTTTTCAGCATTTTCGGTTTTCGGGTCGGATCGGGACGGGCCAAAAACCGAGAAAAGACAAGCAAAACCGAAACCGACCCAACCCGACCGACTCAATCCGACCTATTCTTGGTTTGGGATTTGGTTATGGTTTTCCAGGTTGTCGGTTTTTGGATGAGTCGGGATCGGTTCGGAACAGGTTGGTTTCGGCCCGATGCTCACCCTTGTATAGGCGCCTAAAATTCACGGGCGGGCCTGTAATTTCATAATGTAAAATATTGTAGCTTAAATGGCCCAGGAGTGGGCCTTTTTACCTTTTAGGACGATATAGCACAAGTTCATGACATTTACATAGAACTCAAGAGTAGGGGTGTTAATCGTTTCTGTTATCATGTTATTCGTTTTATTCGGTTCATTTAGTTTGGTTAATTTTTTTTGATAAAACCAAAAACTTAATCGAATCGAATTTGAGTTGAATTAAACCGAATCGATAACTGAATTTGAATTCGGTTTGGTTTCCGGGTTGACCCGAATTACATGATTTATTCCGGGTTGACCCGAATTACATGATTTATATTTTCATTTTCATTTAGTTCTGTAGTTTTTTAGCAAAAAACAATTTTAAGGTTAAAAATGTTATATTTATACTAGGAAATGGTTCTTAATGGTTTATGAATGTATATAAACAAGGATTTTCACCTGCGTGTTGCTGCGAAGTGTCTGTAAGCAATATTAATTTAGGTATCCGAAGTGTGGCTATTTTGCGGATACAAATGCACTTCTAATAAACACAAAAAAAAGAAGTTGAATTTGGTTTATGAACCTTGGGTTGCTTGTGATACTTGTGTAATCCATTGATCTATCTAAAGTCTATATGTTTCTCGTTTATCCTTATTTTATTTTTATAATCATGAACTCAGTAGCCATGAGAAGCTAATCCTCTTGTAATTGCTTGAATTTGTAAATATAATAAAGTAATGTTTGGTTATGCTTTGATCTTGATCGACTTCATGTTTATGTTATAAACCATAGTGATTTAAGTCTTGCTATGCTTGTTTATCAATCCTGATTGTGTATACTTATTGGTAAAGGTCGAAAAAGCCAATATGTTTTAAGCAATTCTAAAAGATTGCCTATTCGTTTTTATCCTTTGGTTCGAGGAATCCGCTTAGGAGAATTGATAATCAACTGGTCTCTAAGTGTTGTGTTAATCCTGTGAAAAACTGCTTGGTTAAGAGACATAAGTCTCGATTGAACTAATGACTTGTGAAATTGCTCTTTTGACTAAAATTGCTTTTTGGTGAATCGTTACCAAACTTGTTCTTCTTAAACTGAGATCATTAGTATATGCTACATTACTGAATTATATGAACTATCCAAGTAATCATATTGTCTTATTATTGAATTTACATCATTATCTCTTATTTGCTATTTTAATCGAAAAAGTCATTTTCTTAAGTTTTTATTCCTGTGCTTATTGAAACAAACTAAGTCTCTGTGGCTGTGACCTGATCTTACCTGAAAGATTATACTACATACGTGGGTTATACTTTACCCGTGTGTTTGGTTTAAGAAAACGATGAAACTAGTATATATAAATTTAAAGCTTTCCTTACACATCACATGTGCGGTTTGACGATGACGTTTTTCCATTTGGTAGAGTAACACCTTCACTTACACCCACCTATGATTTGCGTTTGCCTCCAATCATTCTCAGTGTCCCACCCTTACCCAACGAGCCCATTACTGACTCACAACAGCCCCTTCCCAATACCCAAGCCTTCCTGGACAGTCGAAATACTACACCCACCCTATCTACTGTAATAGCCCAACAACCGCCTACCCCTCCATCTACTAGCCCACCACCTTAAACCGTTAACAATCTCAAAATATTGAGTAAATTTTCACTCAAACGCCCGTTCCACGAGTTAACCAACCTTTAACCGTTTCGTTGCATCCCATGGTCACCCGTGCTAAAGCTGACATTTTTAAACCGCTTGAACAAATGCATTGTCATGTTACCTTTACTTCACCGCTTCCTTGCTTTCATGTTCATGCTCTTCAGGATTCTAACTGGAAAGAAGCTATGTTAGATGAATATAATGCTTTATTACTGTTAGTGCAGAAAGTGTGATTGGGTTAGAATCGGGCTTAGTCCGGAGCGGGCCGTCCTTGGTGGGCCGTCCGCTGTGAGGTTTATGCACTAATCCAAGTAAAGAGTGATATTCCCTGCACAAATAAAGGTAAACTATTAGCTTTACCGTGGGGACGGACCCCACGATTAAGCTCTGGCGTGAGAGTAAGTATTTATATTGTTAGAGAAATATCTGAGTGTTGGGATGAGTGAGAAAGTCATACCTCAAAATGTGTACTGAGGTCACCTTTTATAGGTGATGGAAATGCCAGGGTTTTCTGTCATTTCGCATAATTGCCATAGTGGCTGACGTGGGACCCATGTCACGCAAGGGTCCGGAGCTTAACCGATGTTTTGTGGACGTGGACTATTTTTTGGGGCGTGTGTTGGTCCGTGAGCGTACTTCAGAGGTGCCGCTCTTATTCATCCGTGGGTGTCCTTGCACCCTGCTCACGGCTTGGGGCGTTTAGACCCAGCTTACTGGGTTTATGGGCAGGAGCCTAGTTTGCTGTGGGCCGGAGCCCAGTTTTACTTATTGGGCCAGAGCCAGGTTTGTGTGTTGGGCCGAAGCCCTGTTGTATAGTAGAGTCCAGGCCCAATAGGCCTGCTATTCGTACTATACATAATCAAGTCCCCCCAGTCTAGTGTGTTCATTGCCCGCGTGCTTTGGTAGCGTGCGGTGAATGCTTCTAGACTAAACTTCTTGTTACATCCATGCTTAGTATGAGTCCTTTGTAGTTTGGAACTTGGACTGTCAGAGGGTAAGTTTGTAGGGGAAAATGGACCGTCTTGTTCGCTTTTTACCTTCTGACTTGATTTGACCATTTGGGTCATTCTTAGCTGTCATCCATATCTTTTTACCGCTGATCTTGGCCGTTCATTGGAGCGATTTTTGACACGTGTCGCCTGATTAGTTCATCCGTAATTAAATGTACCACTTATATAAATATTGTCTTTTACTATTCGTATTTTCCTTTTTTGTTTTACTTTGCGGCCACCGTAACTTTTCTGGTCTTTTTCGTTTCTTCTTTTTTAATTTCTTTTTTATTCAAGAAGAATCTCCGGCGTCATGGTTGAGTATTGGAATTGTAAATGCAATCTTTCCTAGGATGCCTTTGAAAAGGTCTTACGAGATTGCCACGTTCCGCCAGAAGTACGACCGGTCCGGCCTGATAAGGACGCTCTTATTCATTTTCCTCCGGAGGGAAAATAGGCGTTTACACCCGTTTGTTTGATTATGCTCAGTATCGCTTGCCATTAACCAAATTTTTCATCAGTATCCTTGCTCATTATAGGATTAATATTTCTCAGCTTAATCCTCTTGGTGCAGCTAGGGTGTCTCATTTCGAGATTATTTGCCGTATTTGTGGTGTTGAAGCGACCGTTCCCCTGTTCCGATGTTTTTATAAGAGGAACAAGAAGAATGGTTGGTTGTCTTTTGGCAAGCGTTCTAATGAGGTGTGTTATACGAAAGTGTCGGATTCGTTGAAGAATTGGCAGGAACGTTTCTTTTGGGTTGAAAGTTTTGCCTGCCCTGTTATTTTTCCTCCCTATTCTACACAAACTGTTCCCAGAGATAAGGCGTTGGATGCTGGGAGTTATAATGCGAATGACGTTGCTACTTTGGTTGCCAACCAGGCTCCGTTCACGAGGCTCCCGGAGCCGTTCCTTTGCTGGGTTGGGCTAAGTTGCTATTATTCGCTAAATGAGAATTCTTACCCTGTTTATTACCGAAATAATCAAGGTAGACATGTTCTTCCTTCCTGCCGTATCCCCTCTTTTTTATTGTATGTATTTTATGTTCACCTGCCTTTTTTGCTGCTGCTGTCTTCCTTGTTTTTTCAGAGGTAAGCCCAATGGCTTTGCTCAGGCTAAAGGATCCTACTGCCGAGGTTGTAGTTCGTCAGAGGTCTATTCGTAGCGGGGAGCCCAAGATCTTGGCTTTTGCTATTAGCAAACTAGTTCCACTTCATCCGATTGACCCTATTGTCCCTAGTGAACATGTATGTTATCAAGTAGGCGCGATGTTTGGTACTGATGATGATGGTGGTGGGTCCGAACCGGGTTCACCGGATATGGATGAAGATAGTGCAGAGCCTAATGACATTAGTCTTGACTCTGATTGTCATATTCTTGAAGTTGTGAAACCGTCAAGTGATTTTGGTCATTCTAAAGGGAAAAGAAGAATGTCTGACGCGTCTTCGAATGGTGGTCAATCATCTCGTTTTTTGAAGAAATCAAGGAAAAGTGATAGTGCTGCTACTGGCCAGCTGTTCTGGGTAAGTCCTTGTCCGATCTCCAGTATTTATTGGATAGAAGTATGTTAGACTGTGAGCGTGGAGTTGACCCTCCGCCTTTTATACCTTTTGTTTCTTCTTCCATATCAGCGACGCCGGAGCGTGATCCTGATGTGCAGCCAGAGGTTAATTGGGTAGAGAGGTTCGTTATTTCCTTGGACTCTTTGTTCTCTTCTAATGATCGTGGTGCTGAAGTCAGTTCTTTTATTAGATCTCCGGCACCGACATCTGTTCGGGGGACCGCAGCCGTTCCGTCTGTTGATGTGGAGAAGAAGGGGAAGGCCTCTGTGGAGAATTTCGGGCGGATCCGTACTATATCCGATATGGATCCTTCTCGTTTGTCAGAGATCTATGTTCCGGACTGGCATGTGACTTCCGGGTCCCTTTTGGATAATGCTTCTGAATGTCGTGAATTGGTTGATTTGTGCACTCCTCCTGGGTCTTTTGTTAATGTCTGTAATATGCCCATTGATCAATTCTTATCAGAATTTAATGTCAACACTGCTCGTCAGATCTCTTTTTGTAGTGGGTTGTGGTATCGTACGGAACGTCTCCTTTTTGAGGAATGCAAGTTGTCCACTATTTTATCTCAGAAGGATGCGCTACTGCGTGCCAAAGATGAGGAAATTGATAGGTTGAAATCGGAGACTTTGGCGTCGAAAGGTATGGTTGCGGAGACGGAGCGTCTTCGCTCTTTATTAAAGTCTTCCGAGGATGCTCATGTGGCTGAGGTGTTGTCTTTAAAAGAGCATTTTTCCGTCCTTGAGGGAGAACTCCGCACTTCTCTGTGTAATCAGTCCTCTATTCTTGAAGAAGAACGTGCTTCCACAGTTGCGAAGCTGTCTAGACTCCAGGCATCTCTTGTGAACAAGGATTTGGAGATTTCTAGTCTTAGTGCCTCTCTCCCTGATTCTCATCGCTTAAACGAGAGCCTTCGTCATTAGGCACTTGTTTTATCGTCCTTTTTTTTCCCGCTCCTGTTTCCCTGATGTGTATTTCCTCCCTTCTTGTTTTTTAGATGCACGTGCCTGAGGCTTCGGTAAAGGAAGAGTTTATGCATGTCCAGGATACCCAGTTGAATAGTGTTACTGGCAGGTTGAATGTTTTGGAATCTCGTTTTGCCGAAGCGGCTATTAGCGTTAACGAGGAGATATATTCTGACTTCCTTACTGTTACGGCCAGCCGTCGGTGGATATTATTATATGGTTTGAGGCTGTTTTTAGCTAAGTGTCTTAATTGTTCGGAGTACTTTGAGTGTAACCACCCGTATTTCGGACTATTATTTTTAATAGTGGAATAATTTATTTTTATCAAAAAATGTGAAATATTAAGTTTCTGATATTTACTGATGATTAAAAACTCAAAAACTAGAAGTTATCTCGTTTTTCTTGAAAATTTAGCCCACACGCGTATCGACACCCAATTAATTATGGCAAAAGTCAAATAAATATTTTTATGAGTGAGATATAATATTTTTATATCACTTTTATAAATACACACTCAAAACTGTATATTACACGTTTTGTAAAAAACGTCAAACCGGGAAACCGCGACACATATTTAAGCTCAACGGGACACGAAATACAACACGAAATTTCAAAACTATTTTCTCCCTTTTTGTTTTGTCGTTTACCGCCCATGCCAACCCACATTTGTCACATGATGCCTTATAAAATTGTGAAAAAGACTCTTTGATCTTAATTACATGGATAATAATATGTAAAGGTTTAACCATCTATTACACAAAGGTTTCTTGGGCCTATTGAGATCCAATCTTTCCTTTCAAAAGTTTACCAAGAAAAGTTACAAGTAAAGTTAAGGGTTGAAGCCTTGAAAAATTTTGAGTAAAGCTTGAAAACAATTTGGGTTATAAGGATTTGTTCTTGGTTTTCAATTCACTCGACACACACAACATCACCCACTGCAAGGACTCGAACTTCTTAAATTTGTGTTTCTTTGATTTCTAAACTTTCAAAGATGTTATATAAATATGCATTACATGTCATTTTGTTAAAAAGATCAAGATTTGGAAAAACCAAAATGTGTTTCCCGACTTTAATCTACTCGACATACATGCACATATATAATATAGTTGTGTTTTTAAGCTTGTGTGGTAATATTTTGCTTTTTTTAACGCTTTTGAAACAACTTAAAAATAAGCTTGTGCTTATTCTTGTACCTCGACATACTTATAAGTTGTGACTTATTTATGAGATTTTAGACTTAAAATTTTAAGGAAAATATAGATCTAAAGTAAACTTAAGTATTGGCTTAATTTGGACAAAGTGCTTCTTCGGTTTCCACAAACCAACCAAATGCTTATTTAGACATTTGAGCTTATTAACAAATTCACAAAACTTATTTTGTCCAAAGAAGATAAGTTTAAATACAAATGTCGAATGTATTAACTCCTTGTTAAAGTAATTGCCATAAAATCACTGATTAAGAAGCATAATAAATATCAAGAGTGTGCTAATCATTCAACAAAGAGGACTTGTAGTCCAGTTGGAGAGTTGTTGCCTTGTCTTTCCTACTGACCTAGGTTCGAACCGTGGGGTGTCACTGTTTTGTTTAAAACTTTTGATTAGTGGTTTTACTTAATATTTTTGGTTGTTGAGTTTTGTTTGTTATTTTTGGTCGACTAAAAAGACCGAGTACTTACTTTGGAATTTTATAAATCATTTTAGAACTTATATAACTCGATTTATATATGACAATCGTTTATAACTTATTTGGACGTGACGAACCTATTTTGAACTTATCGGGTTCATAGGCCCAATAAATTTCTATCTCGACTTAATTAATACGAAACGAGTATACTTCGTTAAATTGTGATATAAAGTATATATTTGACATGTTTTGTAACACTTGATAAATATAGGGAAAACTAATATTTACGAACGAGTCATGCCCGATTTTTGTTAAATTTCTATACTTAGTACATTTTTCATAAATCCGACTAAAGGACGAAACTAAATAATATAATTTTTTTTATAACAAATATAATATAAATATTTTCTAATTTATCATCCACTGATATACATACACCGTACAATGTAAACATTTTATAAATACTTAACGTAAGTATTTATCTATTTATTGTTACCGACATATAATTATCACGACCACATTACTTACGAATATTTTCACATACTGTTGAGGCAACATTATCAAGATCTCCTAATGTTTTAATGATGACAAATAAACCTTCGAAACACATAAAATAACAAACGGTAGCCAAAATTCCCCAAACTCCATACCTGCTCCTGACGTGTCACCCACACGTCAACGCGTGGCTGACGCGCCAGGCTACTGTATGGGTTCGGACGAATTTTGAAAGTCGGCTTTCCCCTTACCCGACAAATGTGGATCTTTCAATACAGGTATGAATATGCTATGTGCTTAATTGAGAACATTTGAAACGAGTTTTGGAATTAGAGAGATCCAACTTTTGAAAGACCCGTTTTACGGGAAAACACCGACTCATGTTTTCTAACTCTCGCCTCTAGCCAAGGCTTTTCTAAATTTAGGGAGCTTATATATTTCACGTAACATCATGTGAAAGCATCCATATGCTCATATCCCGTGTTTACGTCTTCTCTAATCACGTAATGGGTTTACTNAATACAGGTATGAATATGCTATGTGCTTAATTGAGAACATTTGAAACGAGTTTTGGAATTAGAGAGATCCAACTTTTGAAAGACCCGTTTTACGGGAAAACACCGACTCATGTTTTCTAACTCTCGCCTCTAGCCAAGGCTTTTCTAAATTTAGGGAGCTTATATATTTCACGTAACATCATGTGAAAGCATCCATATGCTCATATCCCGTGTTTACGTCTTCTCTAATCACGTAATGGGTTTACTCCCTTATTGGTCAAACTAAGTCCAAGGTCTCTTTGCGTAAGCGCATCCTTTCCCGCATGGGTTATGCTTTACATCAAGGCAAAGCACTTGACTTGTTTGTATCAATGTGTTAGCTGAGAACGTCGAGTCGTGGAAAGTCACGAGTTATGAAACTATGCATTCTCGACGTTGTGTTACTTGGACTTATAAGTAACCTATGATTTTCTCAACTCATAATCTTAATTGTCTAAACCTTTTCTTCTTAATGAAAATTAGATTATTTCTTAATCCTTTCTTAATCTTTTCTTAATCTCATTTTTACAAAAGTCAAACCACCAAATCTCCAACAATCCTTCCCAAAATCCATTCCCAACAACCTCTTACAATATTCCCTTACACCTTACACAAAGTATACTTTGTCTCCTCACCAACTCCCACACAATATTCCATCCTTACAATATTCCTTTTACTTTACCAACTTCCCATACACTTTCTTATACACATACATACACTTCCCTATATACACAAATATACTCTTTTCTACACACACACATCCTTACACACACAAACTCACATTCATACACCTTTATATTCAAAATACACACACTTCACTAACATACCTCTCTTCACACATACAAGGCTCCCCATCCAATCACTCTTACATATTCCTTACACATACAACTCACTCCCTATACACATCCCATCCTTACAACACATATCTCATACTCCCAACAACTTTATTTTCAAATTTACACACACTACTCACAAACATCTCTTTCTCTACACACACAAGGCTCCCCATCACATCCATTCTTACATATTCCCTTACATACACACAATCCAACTCTTATATTCCTTACACTATTTCACATCCCAACCTTTTCACCAACATCCACACTTTCTCTCCAAGGAAGGAATATTCCCTTGGATATCCTTTTCTTAACCCAACCATGGTTCATCTAACCCAACTATGGTTAGTTCTCTACACACCCATTCCAAGGATGGAATATACCCTTGGATATACTCTTTAACCTAACCATGGTTTATTCTCTACACACTTTTCTAACCTAACCATGGTTACTTCTTTACCCAACCTCTCACACTCTTCCCTATAGAGGAATATCCCATGGCATATTCTCTTATCTATTATGCCATGTGAGGAATACCCATTCTAGCCCTATCAAATTACCCTTTCTACTCTTCTACCCTTGGTATTTGGTTTTCTCATAAACACTTCACAAAACATTTTCCAAATTGGCTATTTGAGTTGGTAAACCTTAGATTGATTAATGTTAAGGTTTAGTGTGAAGTACAATTGGGGGTTTAGCAAGGTTAGGTGTTTATAAGGACCAACACCCAACACTTGGGATTTCTACAATAGAGGTGCTGGCACGCTGCCCGTGCGTTGACGCGTGGGTGACGCGCCGGCCTCGGTAAATTAATCTCAAGTTTGGGTCTTGGCCTATAAATACCCCCTTGCCTCTTGTATTCCTCACCCCTTGCTATTATTCTTTCTCTCTACATTCTTTCTCTCTTATCCTCTAATTCTATCTTGTGTTCTTAGTTTTTCACACTAACATCTTTGAAAGAACACATCTCCTTGCAAGGAAGAATCACAAGAACCTAATCCACTCTTGTGATTGTGTCGAGGGTCTTCTTTCTTATACCCTTTCTATTAGAATCGAGTCACTAGGTTAGGTCAGGACTTGGTTCAAAGAAACAATATTCAATCATTCAAATGTTTGTAAGGGAAGTCTTGTGTCTTGGTGACCAAGCCTAGATCATTGGGGATCTAGTTGGGGTTTGATACTTCCGTTGGAAAGTCTTGGTTGTGGTCTTGGTGAACCTTTGGTGANTCGAGGGTCTTCTTTCTTATACCCTTTCTATTAGAATCGAGTCACTAGGTTAGGTCAGGACTTGGTTCAAAGAAACAATATTCAATCATTCAAATGTTTGTAAGGGAAGTCTTGTGTCTTGGTGACCAAGCCTAGATCATTGGGGATCTAGTTGGGGTTTGATACTTCCGTTGGAAAGTCTTGGTTGTGGTCTTGGTGAACCTTTGGTGAAGTCGAATCGCGAGATTCTTTTGGGTGGTTTCCGAGGGCGGAATACCGTTGGGAGTAGCTCTTCTTTGTGAGCACCGATCTTTGTGCATATCGGTGGAGTGAAGTTGTAACGGTTTGTAATCCACCGAAAGGATTATACTAGAGTAATAGTATCGGTGTCGTGGATTCTCAACTGGACGTACGGATGGTATAAACCCCCCATCCCGAACCAATATATATCGTGGTGTCTCTTGACATGCTTTATATACTTTGTTTGTGTTCTTGATTGTGACTATTGTTGTATAACCACCTGGTGATCTTTGAGGCTTAAAGTTAATAAATTTTGAAGAAGCTGAAAGACCGTATTCCCCCTACAGTTCTACAATTGGTATCAGAGCGGAATACTCAAGTTTTTGAGCATTAAAACCTTCCCGAGAAGTCATTTTAAGTCAAAAACTTCTTTTCCAAAAATCTAAAATCCTAACAAAGATTTTTGGTAAAGTTGAGTATAGATCCATGGCTCAAGAGAACTATGTTGAGGGGTGCTCTATGCTAAGACCACCTTTGCTAGAAACCAATGGGTTTTGTTTTTAGAAAACCTGGTTTGAGGCCTATGTTAGGTCCAAAGATCTTGATTTGTGGGAAATCATCCAAAATGGCAATTTTGTGTTTATGGTGGAAGACCCCGAAACAAAGTTGTTGGTGAAAAAGCCACATTCGGATCTAAAAGATGATGAGAGGAGGAAGCTTGGCAAAAATGATGAGGCAAAGATGTTGATCTATAATGCTCTACCTCGAAGGGAGTTCGGGAGAGTCCACGTTTGCAAGACCGCCAATGAGATTTGGCACTTAATCGTTACTCATCAATGCAATTCACAAGTTAAGGATTGCAAGATCGACTTGCTCATCCAACAATATGAGAAGTTTTCGATCTCCGATGATGAAACCATTGACAATGGTTACACACGGTTCAACGCTATTATTACAAGCCTCACGGCTCTAGATCCTAGCTTCTATAATAAGAACCATGTAAGAAAATTTCTTCGAGCTCTTCCGGTTAAGTGGAGGCCAAAGGTTACGGCTATTGAAGAAGCCAAGAACTTGGCGGAACTTCCTCTTGACGAGTTAATCGGCAACCTCAAAGTGTATGAAATGATTTTAGAAAACGACAAGGTCGTTTCTAAAGAAAAGAAGAAAGAGGTTAAGTCACTAGCCCTTAAAGCTAAAGTCACTAGGGAACAAACTAGTGATGATAATGATGAAGGAAGTGATGAAGACGATGAAGTGCTCAACCTTATGGCAAGAAACTTTAGGAAGTTCTTTAGACGAGAAGGTAACCCTAGGCGCGGTAATCGGTGTGGTAACCAAGGTGATAGTAATGGTAGAAAGGTTGGAAGAGATCGTGGCTATAATAATAAAGGTAGTGGAAGCTCAAGGCGCGAATGCGAATGCTACAATTGTAGAGACAAGAATCACTTTATAAGTGAATGTCCAAAGCCCAAAGAAAATAGGGCATTCGTCGGCGGAGCTTAGAGTGATAGTGAAGACGGGGATCATTCGGAAAGAAATGCAACGTGTCTCATGGCGTTTGAAAATCAAGAGGTATCTCGAAACTCTTCTATTTCTAATAAAGATTTATATATTCGTAATTTGCAAAAAGAGAATGAGGAATTTTTTAAAACTATTGAAAAACTTGTTGAGGAGAAACGCTCTCTTAGTGACAAGGTTTTTAAACTTGAACAATAAGTAAAGAGACTTACTCAATGCAAAGAGGTGGTTGAACCTTGCACAAGTTGTGAAAAACTTGTACATGAGGTTAACTCTTTGAATGACAAAGTATCCAAACTTCAAAAAGAGTCATTAAGTTTTTCCAAATTTAAGAAAAGTAGTGATGAGTGTGTAAATACTCATCATTTTTGATCAATCTAAACTGCAAAAACATTTAAAAACACTCAGAAATGCATCAAAATACAAAAAATATCCTAAAGATCGTGTTTTATATGTTTTAAATGCAAAATGATTAAAAACAGATGAAAACCGAACAAAGTTTGCATAATTGGTAGTTTCAGTCCCCCAACTTTCAAAACTTGACAAAATTAGTCCCTAAGCATTTTATTTTGAAAGAAAAGTCAAACCAAGTCCTTAAAAATCAAAAGTTATCAAATAATGATCTTTGGGAGAAAAGCTTTCAAAAGTTTACAAGTTTAGTCCCTGAAGTTTCAAAAGTTACATAAATGACCCCCGGGAAGTTTACTTTTAAGAAAGATGTTCAAAAGGACCTTAGGAAATAAATGGTTGTCAATATTGATCCTTGGAGTGAGTTTAGAAATTTGGCAGAAAATATCCCTCAAATTTCAAGATTTGACATAATTGGTCCTTGGGCTTAGTCCATAAATAAACCTAACAAATACCCTTTACTAATCCTAAACCCACCCAACACCTAACCCACTTATCCTACCCTTGGCCCAACAAACTCTCCACAGCCCATCACCAAATAAACCCAACCCCACGTTATTTATCCCAGGGTCAAACTCTTGGTCAAGGTCATCTCCCCCCCCCCCCAACACCTCTCTTTACCCAGATAAACCATCACCCCCCAACACTTCCACTGCTATACTCCAACCTCCCTCAAAAGCACCTCATCACACTTCCCTAACCCACTAACACCTTCCCCAATCCCTATCTAACCCCATGGACACCCTGGCAATCCCAATCTTTACAAGTATCATTTTGGCGCCAAAACACATTCGAAGGCTCAGATCAATTTTAGGACAATTGGACAGCTGGGATTTGATCGCAAGGTTCAAGAGTATGCTGTGAAACCCTAATTTCAGAGAATGAAGCACAAGAAGGCTCAATTCCTACCTACCACTTTCTAATATAAATAGGATACTCATGTAAGCCATTAGGGCATCCCTATCTTTGTAACTTTCTTTAATTTTAGACTTAATTCTCAGTTGTATTTCTAAGTTTTCAATTTAATTCAAGTTTCCTTTAACTTTTATGCAATTCGTATTTTTTTAAAATTTTAAATTCCTTGTTGTTTACTTCATTTGCATCCTAAATAGTCTCAGTAGCTTTTATAAATATTTTTAAAGTTGTTTGAAGTTTAAAGAAATCATAAACTCAGAAAAGAAGAAAAAAAGAGAGAAATATACAAAGAAAAATCTAAAAAAGAGAAGGAAGAAAAAGAGTTGCAGCAAGATGATGGAATCTGGTTTAGTACTCCATGGGGAGTGTTAGGTTACTGATTTTGGTCCTTGTTCACCCATTGTTCATGTTCTGGACCTCTTGTAAGAGCTTTTTACATATTTTTTTAGCTTAATCTGCCAATGTGGGTTATAGTTGTTGTTTGTTGTTTAAATGTGTTTAAGGATGCTTATTTACTGTTAGTATGATTAGATTTAGTTGTTTCATGGATTAAATTGCTCAATTGCTTTGGAACCTTGTTGAAACTGTTTTTAAGAGGGTGTTTGGATTAGGATTTATTTTAGTGTTCTTGAGAGTTTTGGTGGTTAAAGTTGGTTAGAATAGCATACTTAGTCATTAGGCAGGTCAAACCAAGTATCAAATTGGTAGTTTATAAGTTAAAAGTCAAAATTGCATGCAATTCCCTTCAATAGCTTATCTGTTGTGAATTTTGGAAGTCAAATCCTTGAATTCAGTGCTATGGTAGTTTAGGTTGCTCAATTTCACTTCTTTTAGGCCTAATATAACATAATTAATCAATTAGGACCAGTGGAAATTCACCAAAGTCAACTGGCTAAAAGATATTCAAAAGTCAAAATTGCATACTTCAGAAACGGGACAGAATTCTAAGGTTGCTCTAGGATTTAATCTTGCTTGAATTTGGATAAGGGTTGTTGTTTTGTACACTTTGGTAGCTTGTTTATCAAGATAAAAAATAATTTTGCTTTTTGGAATCCATTTGGTCACTTGAAATCAACCCCAAAGTGCCCCATCTGAGCACCCATCTCCCATGTATCCAGTTTTTGTGCAATTTTCTTTTGCCCATAAGATGCTTGAATCTTGGTGTTATTGCTTGATATTTGTTGATTTGGATAGCCCCCTAGGAAGAGTTTAGGACTTAGGCTTTAGTTTACCCTGGATTGTTTATCTAGTGCTTATTATTAAGCCATCTTTTGGCCTATTTGAGGACTGCTGCTACTATTGTTCTTTCAGCTGAGCTTGTTAGTTTGATTCAAATTTCTTGTTGTTGTTTAATCTAGTTGCTGTTCTTGTTGCTTTTGTTATTGTTAGTTTGTTTGTTTAAGCTCCTGAGAGTTTTTTGGCTTATTTGAGCTTATTGTTGCTCATGTATGGCTGCTGCCATTGTTCTTGTTATTGATGTTGAATCTGTTTAATGTTCTTGTTCTAGTTGTTGTTATTTAATCTTCTTGTTGTTCCTGTTCTTGTTGTTGTTGTTGTTTATTGTTGTTGTTTTGTTTTTTTTTTGGGTAAAAGGTCAACGACCCGGTAAATATATTACTCCAAAAAGCATTTAAGTACAACGGATATGGGTGGATCCCATATCTCAGCCCGTTACATAGGCGAAAAGCTTACATAACGAGATACTGCCTATTTTCTAAACAAGAAAACAAAACCACTAACCACATGAGAACAAAAGACTATGACAAAAATATAACCTACTTCCTACGACCTTGGATATTAAAGCCATACATGGCATTAAGAGCATCCAAATTCCCTGGAAGATCATAAATTTGCTTCGAATAATCATCATAGTCATCAAACTCATCTTCACGCTCATGACCACC
>LBNU01010905.1:128704-145027 GCA_014162995.1 Artemisia annua | reverse complement strand
TTGTGAATTTGATTAATATGCATACATGAATATATTTGTTAGATTAATTAATTATAGGTTTCACATTGATACAAAACATCATGTGTAGTTTGCTTAATTGCTTAATATGTATATGTAAGATCTTAAAGGGAAATCTTTATAACATATACAAATAAGTTATATGCATGATTATGTTGCTAACAAGTTATGATTTTAATCAACAAAGTGATAACATGAAATTTGCTCACATGATTAAATGTCCCTTGAAATAAGATTGTGTGTCATAAATTGTGGGTTCATGGATGCTATGTGATTATATGCTTACTTTTCGTAGTGATTAAATGACGAAATGAAAGACGTATTTGCATGAGAATATGTTTTAATGCTATTGATTATATGACAACTTGCCATGATGACTAGTTGATTTAGTGCATATTGCTAACATGCTAATTGCTTGCATATTTGTTAAAGATAATAGATCATGTGCTCACAACTTTAGAGTATTATATTGTGTTAGACACTAGGTGTACATCTACGTATTAGTTAGACAAGCAAGGCTTTGCGAGCAATAGGATTAGTAACATCATTTCGACCAATAGAGTATTAGAGTTACTTCATATCAATTTGTTTGGTTCGTCACATATTCAAAGTTATGGAGGCAACTTCTATACTGTAATGACAATTGATGACTATTCACATTATATATGGACTCTATTTCTAGGTGCTAAGGAAGATGCCCTAGATAAGTTTAGGATCTTAGGAAGAAGATTAGAAAAACCTACTTGTGCTTTGATTCAAGCTAATCATGGTAATAGATTTGAACATAGGGTGCAATTTGGGGAATTTTGCGAACAACTTGGAATCTCACATAACTTCTCATACATTAGTCCTCCTCAAACCAATGAGGTCGTCCAAAGGAAGGACAAAAAGTTACAAGAGATGTGTCGTGTATTTAGCCGAGCAATCCATTTCGCAAAAGTTTTGGTGTCATGCCTTAGAAACCACGTGTTACACTTTACTCTAGGAAAATACTTCACCTTAATGTCCTATGATAACCTTAGAAGTAGGAAATCATCACTAGAGTACCTTAGGAAATTTAATGATGAATGTTTCATACTTAAGACAATAGGAGAGATGAATAAACAAAACCTTAGGTCACAAGTTAGAAACACTTAGGATTTTGTTTCTTGACACTTCCCAAAATCCCAATTGCACATTGAATCATAGAAAAGATTGTTCATGGTTGATATGGAACATATGATGTTGAGTCACACTTAGGATTTTGTTTCATGACACTTCCCAAAATCCCAATTGCACATTGAATCATAGAAAAGATTGTTCATGGTTGATATGGAACATATGATGTTGAGTCACTTAGAGTCTTTTGAAAGACTATGCTTGCTTGATCTTTTCAAAACTCTTAAAGTTTGGTCAAACAATGTACTTAGGAATTATGTGAAAAGTAGTTTATGGGTTAAGACTAATTTGATTCTCAAGAAGTAGGAAATGTTGTAGTCTTTAAGGTCACTTTTTCATCATATAGGTATATTTTCTTTGCATGATTGAATTAATCTAGGGAGAGAATAATACACGGTGTTATTCATTCACTTAGGTATCTCCTTATGCCTTGACTTGTTACTAGGTAGTAACTTGTGTTTAGGTCATGCTTTGCACTATTAAAATGTTTATATGTGAAACTATGTGCTCTAATTTGAAAATTTGTTATCTTCACTTAAGTAAGTGATATGTTTATGCTTGATTGATAGATCTGTTCTATGAACAACTATGCGGTAATGTTATGTATGTGTTTATCAACATTTGGAATATAATGATTTGAATATGTATTATATGCATAGGTTATGATGTATTGTGCGCAAATAGATGTGATGTTATGCTTAAACTAACCCATGTTGCAAGTATCCAAATGGTTATCTAACTCATTTTTGACTTCCACATGTGAGGATTGTTTGTTTGTTGTGTGTTGTGTTTTCTTGTGTAGCTAGGCCACCGCAAAGGTGAGGCTCTTGACCCATGGATCCCCGTCTTGGAACAAGGGGGAGCAACTATCTAGAGGGAGCTATGTTCAAGGGGGAGCACATTAGGGTGCATGTACAAGCTGCCTTATTTATCCCACAGACCCAAGTTCGAAACCTGGCTTGATTGGAAGTCCCGCCTTTTTGATTCGACAAAAGGGGGAGAAAGAAAGCAAGAGCGTGAAGACCTATTCAAGTAAAAGACAAAAGGCTTCACCAAATTACAAGGCAAGGTCAAGACGCAAGCTACACCAAAGGCGCGCTTTTTCTTCACTACGTTTTGTAATTTTATTTGCTTTCGGATTTTATTTTTCATCATCAAAAAGGGGGAGATTGTTGAGGCAACATTATCAAGATCTCCTAATGTTTTGATAATGACAAATAAACCTTCGAAACACATAAAATGACAAACGGTAGCCAAAATTCCCCGAACTCCATACCTGCTCCTGACGCGTCACCCACGCGTCAACGCGTGGCTGACGCGCCAGGCTACTGTATGGGTTCGGACGAATATTGAAAGTCGGCTTTCCCCTTACCCGACAAATGTGGATCTTTCAATACATGTATGAATATGCTATGTGCTTAATTGAGAACACTCGAAACGAGTTTTGGAATTAGAGAGATCCAACTTTTGAAACACCTGTTTTACGGGAAAACACCAACTCATGTTTTCTAACTCTCGCCTCTAGCCAAGGCATTTCTAAACTTAGAGAGCTTATATGTTTCACGTAACATCATGTGAAAGCATCCATATGCTCATATCCCGTGCTTACGTCTTCTCTAATCACGTAACGGGTTTACTCCCTTATTGGTCAAACTAAGTCCAAGGTCTCTTTGCGTAAACGCATCCTTTCCCGCATGGGTTATGCTTTACATCAAGGCAAAGCACTTGACTTGTTTGTATCAATGTGTTAGCTGAGAACGTCGAGTCGTGGAAAGTCACGAGTTATGAAACTATGGATTCTCGACTTTGTGTTACTTGGACTTATAAGTAACCTATGATTTTCTCAACTCATAATCTTAATTGTCTAAACCTTTTCTTCTTAATGACAATTAGATTATTTCTTAATCCTTTCTTAATCTTTTCTTAATCTCATTTTTACAAAAGTCAAACCACCAAATCTCTAACAATCCTTCCCAAAATCCATTCCCAAAAACCTCTTACAATATTCCCTTACACCTTACACAAAGTGTACTTTGTCTCCTCACCAACTCCCACACAATATTCTATCCTTACAATATTCCCTTTACTTTACCAACTTCCCATACACTTTCTTATACACATACATACACTTCCCTATACACACAAATACACTCTTTTCTACACACACACATCCTTACACACACAAACTCACATTCATACACCTTTACATTCAAAATACACACACTTCACTCACATACCTCTCTTCACACACACAAGGCTCCCCATCCAATCACTCTTATATATTCCTTACACATATAACTCACTCCCTATACACATCCCATCCTTACAACACATATCTCATACTCCCAACAACTTTATTTTCAAATTTACACACACTACTCACAAACATCTCTTTCNCACTACTCACAACCATCTCACTCTCTACACACACAAGGCTCCCCATCACATCTATACTTACATATTCCCTTACACACACACAATCCAACTCTTATATTCCTTACACTCTTTCACATCCCAACATTTTCACCAACATCCACACTTTCTCTCCAAGGAAGGAATATTCCCTTGGATATCCTTTTCTTAACCCAACCATGGTTCATCTAATCCAAATATGGTTAGTTCTCTACACATTCATTCTCACCCAACCATGGTTAATTCTTAACCACACCAAGGATGGAATATTCCCTTGGATATACTCTTTAATCTAACCATGGTTTATTCTCTACACACTTTTCTAACCTAACCATGGTTACTTCTTAACCTAACCTCTCACACTCTTCCCTATTGAGGAATATCCCATGGCATACTCTCTTCTCTATTATGCCATGTGAGGAATACACATTCTACCCCTACCAAATTACCCTTTCTACTCTTCTACCCTTGGTATTTGGTTTTCTCATAAACACTTTACAAAACATTTTCCAAATTGGCTATTTGAGTTGGTAAACCTTAGATTGATTAATGTTAAGGTTTAGTGTGAAGTACAATTGGGGGTTTAGCAAGGTTAGGTATTTATAAGGACCAACACCCAACACTTGGGATTTCTACAACAGAGGTCCTGGCGCGCTGCCCGCGCGTTGACGCGTGGGTGACGCACCGGCCTCGGTAAATTAATCCCAAGTTTGGGTCTTGGCCTATAAATACCCCCTTGTCTCTTGTATTCCTCACCCCTTGCCATTATTCTTTCTCTCTACATTCTTTCTCTCTTATCCTCTAATTCTATCTTGTGTTCTTAGTTTTTCACACTAACATCTTTGAAAGAACACATCTCCTTGCAAGGGAAAAATCACAAGAACCTAATCCACTATTGTGATTGTGTCGAGGGTCTTCATTCTTATACCCTTTCTATTAGAATCAAGTCACTAGGTTAGGTTAGGACTTGGTTCAAAGAAACAATATTCAATCATTCAATTGTTTGTAAGGGAAGTCTTGTGTCTTGGTGACCAAGCCTAGATCATTAGGGATCTAGTTGGGGTTTAATACTTATGTTGGGAAGTCTTGGTAGTGGTCTTGGTGAACCTTAGGTGAATTCGAATCGCGAGATTCTTTTGGGTGGTTTCCGAGGGCGGAATACCGTTGGAAGTAGCTCTTCTTTGTGAGCACCGATCTTTGTGCATATCGGTGGAGTGAAGTTGTAACGGTTTGTAATCCACCGAAAGGATTATACTAGAGTAATAGTATCGGTGTCATGGATTCGCAACTGGACGTACGGATGGTATAAACCCCCCATCCCGAACCAATATATATCGTGGTGTCTCTTTACATGCTTTATACACTTTGTTTGTGTTCATGGTTGTGATTATTGTTGTATAACCACCTGGTGATCTTTGAGGCTTAAAGTCAATAAATTTTGAAGAAGCCGAAAGACCGTATTCACCCCCTACGGTTCTACACATACTTATACACTTCCAAGAGCCAATACTTACAATAATTAGAAAACTGTTTTAAACTTAAATGCCGCCACACAACAAACAACACAAACACTTTAAATCTTTTAACTTTATTTAAGCTTCATCGAGTCTTAAACCTGTAACTGTAAACTAAGGTTGTGTTTGTTTTTTAAAAGAGGCTCTTAACAACCTCTGAATCTGAACCGTTCAGACGCGGTCAGACATTTTGGCCATTTAGACCATTTGTTTTTTTTCCCGTTCAGACACGGTCAGAGGCAGTAAGATCTTAATAGTCTAGACTTGAGAAGGGTGTCTTAATGCCTCTTGTTGACAGAAAAATAACCAAAAAGAATTTAGTACGAGCAAGCAAATGTGTGGTTCAAACATGAGTTTTTTTTCCCGTTCGGATGCGGTCAGATTCAGACATTTACGCCTCAGATTCAGATTCAGATGTGCGGTTCAGATTCAGATTCAGAGCCTCTTAAAAAACAAACACCACCTAAATTTGCCATACTAATCTAGGTCGCGTGTCGTTGCCACACACTATCACTACTTGACTTTTTACTATCAGTCTGCTAATTGCTGAGGTGAGTTCATGGCTCCTACTTTTACTTGCTTTATAACTGTTTTGGGGGAGAATACATGCTCATTTTTAACTAAACGCAATGCTTATTTTATTTGAATGCTCAAACATTACTATTTTGCTTAAATACTTGATTTGTTATTCAAATGCATTTATGTGTAGTTGCATACTTGATTATTTTCTCATGAACACAAGTGTTTTATAAACATGGACACAAGTGCTTGAATCATATATGTGAGTGTTTAGCCCCACTTTACTTATACCGGTTTTACAAACCTTGGGGTATGAAACATGCAAAACATTTTATGGACCACAACCAATACTTTATTTTCTTAAAACTATTGCGTAGTTAGCCTAAGCCCCTGAACCCATTGATATGCCCACCTTCATGAACCATTAATTCCTGCTGGGAAGCGCGATTGTTATAAATAGATCTATTAGGGGTAACTCCCCCTGTTCGGTTGGCCAGACGGGTCAATGCGGGTGTATAACAAGTCGGTTCACGAGTGCATTGGGTTAAGCACTCGCTATGGGCCCCTATTATTATTATGTATGTGCTACTTTGTAGCGCACTGAACTGTCAAGCTTCGGTTGCATGAACTTAGTGCTAGCGTAATAGACTTTTACTTTTGTGTGACATTATATTCGTTGTAATGATCACACACTATGCCTATGGTCCAACTTTATGTCTAATACTTATGGTCTACTTTAATGATACTTTTCATGACACTGTTAGTAAAGCAGTGGTCACTAATTTTGAACTTGATTTGTATGTGAATAATTATTCACACATGAAATCTTGTGGTCCGCATTATTAATCTATTTATTTTCCTGATATTGTGAGCGATGCAATGGTCACAAAACGTTTATCGAACTCTCATTTTCTTTCATACTAAATTGCTATTTATACAAACTTATGAACTCACCAACCTCGTGTTGACACTTTTTAGCATGTATTTTCATGTTTAAGGCGATAGCTAACAGTTAAAGGCTTTTGGCATGGCATGGCATGGTCATAGATTACTCTGATGTATCTGGGACCACATAAATTCATTTATGGGCTTGTACTTCCTTACTAATTTTCGGAATGATGTAGACTTATACTTTTGAATATAAAATTTCTTCAAAAACGGATAAGGTAAATCCATTTTCTATACTTTGTGTTGTGATACCAATTTAGTAGCACCCAGTGACATTTTCTTCCACTGCAACCCATTATTTTTTGGGGTGTTACATTGAGTCTTTGAGGACGTTGTTATCCCGCTCGTATTCTCACGGGTCACAGGAGGGTTTAGTTACTGGCATTAAGCATGGTAAGTCGGGTACTGAGCTGGTGGATCTTGATGCCTATAATCCTTCTGCCAAGGCGGATTATAATTCCGCCTATGCCGCTTTCCGGAGCCTTCAGTTTCCTTTGTTAGATAGCTTGCTGTCTTACAAGGACTCTTCTAGAGGGAGTATTATGACCCTGCTTCGTCTTGACGACCAAATTTTGAAAGAGCTTGGGATGGCTGAGTTACAAGCACACATTAGGTAGCTTGTTATTCCTTTGCGCAGAGCAAGGGATGGCCTGGCGGCTAGCGAGACTGACTTATCATCTGCTTTAGATATGGCTCGGGAGAGGGCCGAAAAGCTTAGGGGCTTTTTGTCTTTCGGAGAGCCTGTTGTTGGTAATGTTTTTGCTTCCTTGATAGAGCCTACCGCTGCTGAATCCTTATCTGACTTAGATGCTCTTCCTTGGGGTGGACCGGTTGCCCGTGTAGCGGACTCAACTGTTCCGGTTTTGATCCCTGATCCTTTATCTTTGTCAGTAGGTGACTATTGTGTTTCTGGTAGCAGTGGTTTTCCGTCTTCAATGCATACTTCTGGGACAAATGATTGTCCACCCATATCGGAACATGGTGGCTTAGAGTAGCTTTACTTTATGTCGTGACCGTGTGTGGTCTTTTTTGAACTGTCTTTAATGTATTTGAATTTGCTTCTCCTGACTTTGCTTTGCGAATTGTTTTAGGTTCCATAGTGTTTGAACACTTTACTTATTATGTGGAATTACCTATTTACACTATTGCCTTTGTTCATGATTACTCATGGTTTGGCTTTGTTTGAATGTTTTTGTTTGCGCTGAAGTTACGTCTAACTTTTATGCGTCTTTGTTGCACTTGATCATTTGAGCTTTGCTAGCATTAAAGTACGTAAAGATACGTAGTTTATTTTTAGTCTTAGTCGGTACTGGACTTGCAATTCTCTTACGTACCTGCGGGTTATTTATGAGGTTCCACACCCTTTTAGTTATAGGGATAACGTTTTTGGGTCATGTCCTTTGTGTGCGCGTCTTATTCACTTTTATACATTTTTAAGAAGAGTTTTTAGAAAATTTAAACTTAGCGGAGGTAGCTAATCTCCGCTTTCGTTATATTGGAAAAATGTTGAAGTAATACAAGTAATGTTCACAAGTACAAAGATTTTGTTTGAATAATACAAGTAAAATATTGCGGATTTTTTTCGGCTTTTACATTTTTTTTGCGGAACCTGAGTTCTGTCTTTTATATTTTTGCGGACCCTGAGTTCCGGCTTCTCTGCGGGACCTGAGTTCCGGCTTAAATTTGTTTATTTCATGCGCCTCTTGTAGGGCGGCTTGTGCTCTGTAGTTTTTTGGTCTTCGCACTTATACTTCATTTTTTATGCTTGCCTGTCCTTTGTCGGAGCCTTGCACTATTTGTTGGAAATCTTTGGCGCGACATACTTTTCCATTATTGGGAATCTTTGGCACCATGGGTATTTTAGGATTCCTTAGATGCCTTGTGTAGCGAGGATGCTGTACAAAGTTTGCGGGCCTTGATAAGGGGATCCGACAAGCCGACAGATGTGTACCTGCGATCCTGTATTGATGCGTGCAAGGTGTGCCCGATCTTACCTTTTCTTTCGATGAACTGAAGGGTCTGACCTTTGAATATAGCTGTGTTTCCGGAAACGAATTGGAGATGTTTCACTGACTGTGAGCCATATATCCGTTCGCCCCTTTAATTCTTATCTGCAGGGGCCGGGGAGGCCTGATAAAGTATCTTTCTTCTACCTTTGGCCTGCATTCCAACAACTTTGGATCTGCTTAGTCAGCAACCAAGGTGAAGGCGTCGCTCATCCCTTGCTACTTGGCGTTGAGGTGAGGATCTTGATAGTCGGGGGTGATACTTAAGAAACGAATCACCCGCGACCTTCCTTTTGCATCCTTCTTTATCAATGCTTGCTCTTTCCTCCGTTTATCTTCCCATTTCGTCCCTTGTGATCCCGTATCGCATGCGGCTGTTACGCCTGCTTTATAGGTGATGTTGAATATAAAAACATAAAGTAAACATACACACGCAATGGAAAACATCACCAACAAGGATCTCATATAGCCATATGATCAATCCATAATAAACACAACATGTTTATACCTTTGTAGCGTGCACCGGGAGTCACCACCAATATCACCAACAAAGTCACCACCAATATCACCGGCCATGATAAGGGCCCACAATGGGCTTGCTCATTGTTGGCCCGGTCCTAAAACACTAAGTCTAACTTCGTGTTTAATGGCCCGTTATTGATCGCGAGTTACGTAGTCGTTTATATATTGTAAATACGATAAATACAATCTATAAAATGGTGTCTCTGTGTATAAGTGTGTGACCCCATAGGCTCACATACGTCTAGCCATATAATTATTTATTATGACACGAGCATACTCCAACAGCTCCCACTTGCGACGTCATAATAATCAAGAATATACAAGCAAAGGTTAGCGTCTAGCAACACGCCAATGCCCCTAGAAATATGTGAGGGTAGTTTCTCAAACATCTCATTTAAATGGTTTATATGTCATCTGTCCTTTTGTTACAGATACCATGTTGAACATTAGACATGGATCAAAGTCATTCTAATTGTTCAACTATTATGTTTCTCGATCTAGATATTGAACATGATTACCAAGTGAATTAAGATTCATCTTAAACTCATTCGGATACGGCCATACAAACATCTGTTCAACTCATCGAGGGGCCCAATAGTATCTAACTCCATGACATGTGGAGGAACAAATCCTATTTTGACTGCACGTGTCATTCATGCGTTTCATATCACTCCTGAAGATGGCTTTTATAACTACCTTATTCAGGACAGCGTTTAACCATATCAAAGAATGAAATTCCACACATGCAAGACCTACTTGCATCTCAAGTCTGAGGATAAGAGATATAACCATTTGCGAGATTCACTATTGACGCCGATCCATGCAGTGAATACTCGTAGGTTGGGTCAGTCCAATGTTCATCACAATGAACAACATGTGAGTTTGGTGGAAACATCAATTAATATTTATTCTGAATAAGTATCACCAACACGCTCACATTTGCCTTAATTCGATGATACTCCCGTATCGTCAACTGGAAATGGACAACTTTAGAATAAATAAATTTATCCATGGATTAAACATGCAAATATAGAACACAGTAGTACAAATGAAGACGATTATACCCGGTATATCAATTCATTATATAATACGACTGCTTACAGTTCCATTATCCAAATACTAAAAACAGATATGCACAAGACTACATATAGATCGGAATCCGATGTTTCCACCATGATCAATTTTGTTGTACAAGACAACAAGTAGTCATCTGAGTAAACTTTGAGAATACTTGTTTCAAATTCGAAATGTTTTGAATGATGATTGTCCTTTTGTATGTGTGCATTCAAGAGCAATACGAGTATTGCAACAATACATTCCATAGTGTGTTTGAAGCTAGCAAAACATCTACTTTAGACAGTCATAATAACAGTTTCCCAAACTGTGAAGTATTCTTATTCTTTTAATGTATAATGCATTAATGCTCTCAATCGAGCACATCTAGTCAGCGATTTCATCATTCATGATGACATCCTACCACGACTAGAGTTGAGAATCATCTCAGTAAAATAAGCATCAGAGGTATTCAAACAAAACATGAGCTCCTCAAAATCCGTAAATTTTGAACATATCTTTGGTCCTTTGAAGGTTCCATTATAATGTTCGTTTAACAATATTAATGACCTTCACTTAAGATATTTGTTGTATCACCTATCTGCATTCATGCAAATGATATATAAAAAGCTCAACTGCGTAATATGACTTACATTAATTAAACTTTAGTTAAACTTAAGTCTTCCATTCATGCGTTCAATTTCATCATGTGAGATTGATCATTTGGAATCCCCATTAATAATGTGTCATATTGTGTTAGACTCAAAACCACTTATATTTATTTCATAACCATATGTAACAAGTCATATGTTTATATTTCTAAATCTCTTAAGAGGAACTTCATTCCAAACTAAGGATTACAATCTTAGCTTAGATGGAATATTGTTCTTATATATATGTACCGACATTTGAATTTATGGAAAATAAGTACAATGCTCCTACTTGCTCTCAGTGTACTCTGGGAGTAATCTTATTTAATCAAAAATCAAATTAATGACTTAACTTAAGATCTCAGCTCCTAGATGCATGATCTAATCCACAACTTGGTTCTGTCTTTTGTATGCAACAACAAAGATTATTATGGATTCATAAACCTTTGATTACTCATCGGACCTCGCAAGGTTAATCAAAAGAAAAGTGTTTTGAAATCCTTTGTCATATTTTCATTGCAATGAAAAACAGTATGACAGATTATGTGTGTACCAAAGTTGCCCTTTTGAGTATTCATATCAAGACTCATTTACTACCTCACAGTCTTAACTGATGGTAAGAGATCAATCAACTCCATGAGTGATTATCTTCAAAGGACTGCATCTTAACATTCATAGTTCTGAGCTATTCATCAGATTCAATATCTGATAATGCATCTCTTTAGTTAGTAGGTTCACTATGATCCTCCAACTTATGCCCCTTAACATTGATATAAAAACTATATCATTCAGGTGCTAGGGGTATCCTTGCGGATTTATGAATGAGAGATATCAATCTATGGTTTAACATATGCATGTTCAACCTTAGTATGACATTAGCAAGTGTACTCAGAAGGTTATGTATTTAGCTCTTGAATAACTTCAAGATCTACAGGTGCTTTGTAAGTGGGGACTAATCTCCAAGTACTCAGCATCTTGATTAACAATAAATTGTTTTCAAGTGGGACATCAAAAATACATCGTTAGTTCTTGACTCTAGTTTGTTAGTTACTTATTCTTAGGTACTTAACAAATTCAGAACTTCAATCACGACATAATGGGATTCATCCCATGCCATAATACACTGGAGTCTTAAATTCCTTCTGGGTTTGAACGATATTGAGTGTACACTTGGCACATTCAATTTTCTAACCTTGATAGGTTTTGGAGGTTAAACAGTTTAAGTCATCAAATATCAAACAATATCTATAGAGTTTGATTTTCCATTATGGACATACCCTAAAGTTGTGGTATTCCATAAGAATTAATGCTGTGAGACTATCCCACAACCCATTAGATGAACTTATACTCTTTGGCTTACATATCTGCCAACCAAGTCAAACTAGATGGCATCAATAGTATTTTAGCCTAATGCATACTTTATATTATAGGTCTTGGACCAAGTCAATGAGTTCATGTGCATGTTTTGACTAGAAAACATAAACATTAAATATTTTATTATACGTCGTAAGTGTACATGTCTTAACGAGAAGACATAACAAGTTAACGTCTTTACTTTACGTTATAAATCTTTCAACAATTAACGGAATTGATGTTTCTGTCTTTACAAGAGACCTAAACATATTCAACTAAAGTAATTATGAGTGCCGTCTAAATGGCCTCAATAGTAATTTCAAGTTAATTTCATACTTCATGATTATGAATTTACAAGAAGACATAATCATATTTACTAAACAATTCAGCGAATATGTTGAAGTAGCTTTTCATGTTATCTTGACATTTGTTCTAATTAGGGCAACATACATTTTATGTGTATAAGTCCTAGTAGAACCTTAGTTTTCTTACCTTGCAGTCAAGAAAAACCGTTAGTCATATTGTTATATGTTGTACCTTGCACACAATTAAGATTTCTCCCACTTGTGCATGGCACAACATTATGCAAGTAAATATGACAGTGTCACAGATAACATATGATTTTAGTCAAAATCAAAGTATAGATGTGTAGAACCTATATTGCTTTTATAATGAATCATGCATAACAATTTTATTGATAACATTTCAGGAAGCAACATCAGGAACGAGACAAGTTATCTTATAAAATTTATGCAATGGTTCTCATAAAAACTATGATGCTTAACATGCGGAAAGTAATGTATTATTTCAAGACAATCTAGAAATAAGATGGGCAACTTGTAAGTTAATAGAGCTTACAGCTCCCACTGGATTAGAGAACATTACATGTGTTTCGTCACCAGTAATACGATCACGTAGCTCCCACTGGATTAGACAACATTATAAGTGTTACATCACCAGTGGAGAGTGAGTGACGATTGGATACTTTCCTTCTTTCTTTGAATATCTACACATTATTGCTAATGTGAGTCACTTTGACTAGTAAACATGTACTTAGGTATTCAAGGAAGTGCATCAAGTTCTAACATATAGATAATGGGCTAGCCATCATTTTTAACTTGAAAAATAGGCATGCATTTCCTCCATGTTTATTGGGTTAAGACACATTGCTAGGTAATCATGCTAGTAATTGCCTTTACCACTTTGCGGTGTATTGATATTTCCATTTTCTAATTATTTAAACTCATTTTAGTTTGGTAGCTATAGAAAACGTGTTCTCTAGTTATCCAAATATCTTATATTTCTTTAAGGTTTCAAAACAGGAACTAGGGTTATAAAACTAACTTTAAAGAATAAGATGTGCTAACATACTTAACCGTTTTGTCTTTTACAAGACATCACGATTTCTAGAGTATGTATGCTTTGAGTTTGATTAGAATTAGGACAATTCAAATATTCCTATTATAGCTTTTCCTCATAAAGAAAAAGGATAGGATCAAGTCTCTTTCTTACAAGGGAAGGAAGACTTAGTTTGATCCTTTTAACAAGAAAAGAACAAACTCTTGTTTACGGTTTGAGTTGCATTAATTCATTAATTGAATTTGCAAAGTTCATTATTTAGTATTTTCGATAATTATCCTTTTATAAATTAATTACCCCATGTTTACAATTTAAAACAATTAATTTACGAATAGGCTAAGATCCACATTGTGCTTCTACTATCACATCAGTTGATCTGCTAGCAATAGTAGATTCAATTGGTAGGCGACGATCACCAATTGTATTACATGTACAACTCTTAGATCCTTATGGGACTCATGGCATCTAGTGTCAAACAACTAGTGTCATGTAGGCATGTTTAGTCCCATCTTTGCCTCGGGTCAAGGTCTCACCGCTTAACTCGATTAAGTCATCCAATTTGAGAACGTGCAAGAATATATCTAGGTCCCACGCATAGAGAATAGTCACCTTGGGTTACAATAAACCTAGGTCCCACGCATAGGCAAAAGGTAATTGCAAGTGTTCTCAACATTGGACGGCATGACTTAAATTTTGACGGGTAAAAAGTTTTGATGTAAATCAAAGGTGTACGAAAGAAGCATGCATTCATCATTCGTAGCACAAGTTAAAAACTTTTCTTAACTTAAGTCTAATCATTGTTTTAATTTATGTGTGTCGAGTTGTCCATTTTCATGACTAATATACATCCTAAGTTGATATTAAGTTTGGACAATACATAAATAGAATAACATCCATAACAAATTTAAATGTTATTTAAAACAATGATTTTAAGTTTCAAAAACTTAGTAAAACTAAATCATAAGACTTAGTTTTGAAATTGTTTTTGTTTGATTTTAATGTTTTTAGAAAAAAAAACAATTTTCAATTTTACATATGATCACAAGATATATAAAATTCACAACCGCACAACCACAATATGCAAAGCCTCAACCGATGAAAAAACCTATGCTTGGTCTCGTGAGCCATCACGAGAACCAAGAGTCAACTAGGGACAAACCAGACAACCACACGGAGGGCTCCCACTTGCTCCAAGACAATCAAGAGCAAGTGAAAACCCCATGATGCACATGAAATCATGAATCTGCCAGCCCAGAATTTCTGTGTTGTGAGGCCCATTCGGCCTAGAAGGATTCCTCTACGGGCTTAGCGCCAAACTACAAAGTTGTAGGCCCATGTCCTGTGTACCTGCACAAAAAATTTGAGCCTCTAACTCCTTACCAATCACCGGGAAAAGGAAAAATACTGCAGCTTGTTCCAGTAGCTATTTTCAGCAAAAATGTCTTTAACTCTTTCGCCTTTCGCCACCAAGCAACGATTACATGAAATTGAAAGTAAAATACAACTAATCTACTTTCTAAATACTGTAAAAGTGCTCAAACAATGGCTACAACCAAAAGGAAGATCATTACATAAGTGCCGAAACAATGGCAAACACCCAAAAACAAGAAATTAAAACAACAATCACAACAATTCATAGTGGTCTAGGTTTTCATCGGCTTTGCATATACACACAATAATACCATAAAATTATGTACAAAACAAGGTGTTGGCTAACTCCGTGGACAAACATGCATGTATTTGCCATGGAGACAAAATAAATAACAAGAAATAAATTGTTAGCCAACAAAAACGAAGAAATAATTAACAAGAATTAAAACCCCGATTGGTACACGTGTGAATTGGCCTTAGGTTCATAACCCACTGATATTAGGACATTCTTAACATCATTTTGCCACAGAAAATGAAGCCTTAGGGGCTGATTTGAAATCGTTTCATAAATCGATCAAAAAACACGCGTTTTAGGTCATTTTACACGTACCGGACAAGTATACCAATCAACATATGCATAACAAATGGCCATGGGACCAAAAAGTGCAGATCATAAGACCCCTAAAGGGTGGTCTCATATACAAAAAATTATCCCTGGGGGCTGATTTAAAAACACCCTTTGATTCCATCTAAAAAAACACATTTTTAGCCATTTTTACGCATACAAGATGATCATATGACGTCATATGATGGCTCGTGATACCACTATAGGTGATGTTGAATATAAAAACATAAAGTAAACATACACACGCAATGGAAAACATCACCAACAAGGATCTCATATAGCCATATGATCAATCCATAATAAACACAACATGTTTATACCTTTGTAGCGTGCACCGGGAGTCACCAACAAAGTCACCACCAATATCACCACCCACGAATAGATCAAGAAACCAAGTGATCAATAGGGTTGATCACTTCTATGATAGAAACACACTACACGTCATCGATCACCAATTGATGCTAGTCTTGACCTCGTAACCTTGATCCTTGCAACAACCTACAATAGATTAAGCAAAGAAAAGATCAAAAACACAAACCCTAGAAGAGGGTGTGTTTGTGCCGTGAGTTTCAAGAGGAGAGAAAGGGGGAAAACAGTTTTGGTAACTTTTTTGTGATAAGTGATAAATCAAAGACTAAAACAACTTTGATCTTATCATTATCAAGTTACACTTAGCCCCTCCAAAAGCTTCTCATGCCCCTTTTACCCTCCATATGGCCGGCCATGATAAGGGCCCACAATGGGCTTGCTCATTGTTGGCCCGGTCCTAAAACACTAAGTCTAACTTCGTGTTTAATGGCCCGTTATTGATCCCG